>PQWD01014322.1:0-148571 GCA_019425675.1 Leucinodes orbonalis
TTTAGTCGTAAATAGGGGCAAACGAGAACAAACGTAAAAATAGGTTGGTAAAACTGCTTACAAGATAGGCTAATAACAATAAAACCGACTGTTACCAGGAATACAGCATCCAAAGAAGGAACGCTACGAAAGAAATCACTTACTGAAGCGCCGTTACCGAAAGCTTCTGGACATCACTTGATAGGATAGTATACAATTTGTACTCTACCCCATATGTGATAAGATTTAAGTGTACAGGTATATTAAGCTGGCTATGAGCTATGAAACAAAGCCGGTAAAGGTTTGTTTGTTATCCCGGTGCGTTTGTCGGTTAATGATGCGGAAAATGCCGACGAGCAGGGCTCAGTCGCGGTCCCGAAAGTCCCGGAACTGTGGATTATGCAGCGTTACCTTATTACGAATATAACGCTGCCGCTTTTACTTCTACCATTTACGATGCGGTATTAAATAAATCTCCAAGATGTATTATACACGGTAATTTAAAAGTAAGGAATATAAGACGTGTGTAACAATCTTTATATCGCTCCATTTTATTAATAAAATGTGAATTAATAGTCTAGTACACTGCAATAGTTTTTTTAATGGATAGGATGAATTTATTTATATCATCAGTTGGGCCTGCGATTTCGAATCATCATCATCAGCTCATTTCCAAATAGAAATTCAAAACCGAACTGCTAAGCAGTCTTAGTTTATATTGGAATATTAAATACTTCTTGTTATGTTGCTCTTTGTTACTAAATGCTGTGTATGCCTGTAATTGGTGCATGTACTAGAACATTAATTAAAATATTTGTGATATTCCTAGTTAAGTATATGTACTGTTGGCATACTTATAAATTAATAAATGTCCCCACCAAGGCGCACGAGCCTACATATAGGTGATTAGGCCTTAGTCGTCCACACGGGCCAGTGCGTGTTGGACGACTTCACGTACAACCATTGATTCTCTTCCTAGGCGTACGACGCAGGTTTCCTCACGATGTTTTCCTTCACCGTTAGAGCGTCGGATAATACTCATATTTTCGAAAATTTAAAGCACATTGGTACGTGGCGGGATTTCAACCTCAGCCCTCCCGGAAGGATGGCAACAGTCCACACCATTGAGCACCGATCGATTTAGTCTGCTTAGAAATAAAAGATGAGCATTTTTTACCTTATTAAAATATATTACAGCAGCTATCTGATTGTAAAAGTTCCGTCAAAATCGATCTAGTTCGTTCCAGATAGATTAGCAGGAAGCAACAAATAGACAAAGATATTCGTATACAATAAATGTTGGTACTTATTACTACTATAGAATAGTATATTATAGAATATTTAAATAAATATTTTGATATAACATTTATTTCTCTATTTGTAAAGAGAGCCTTTAAATAACTAAGATGATAACATTTCCGTTATACAAGATATTCATAAGAAGTGTACTTAGCAACTAAATTGTGGGATGAAAAGAATTGGGCTAGAGAATTTCGGTCCAATTCCTATTATAAAGGGTGTACTTAGTTAGATGATAAGCAAACATTTCTCGTCCGGCTCCTTGGCAACTTTGTGTTTGTTACATAATTTATGAAAGGATAATCTCGGCGAGTACCGTTTTAGTATGCTTTTGTAGTAGAAGTTCATGCATTTTGAGACCGCATTTTTTAATTGCGTAATGTCATTGTTCAATATATATGGAGAAAGCGTGCGGGCTTATCGTGAAGCTCACGGAAGGCCGGTGCCCTGTAGTGCGATGTAATAGGCTGCTTCATTGATTGATCATTACTGGGTGATGACAAAACAGTAGTATAGAATTGGAAAGCTATGTTTCTGCGTGAAAGAATCGGCTTGACCGGTGTGATACCACGGCTTCACTTACTTAACTTTTACTAGTGTTTTAAATTATACATAATTGTTTATTTGGTATTGAAGTATAATTCTATTAGCGTCTACAGCAGATATTGTCGCTCAAAAGCCGCAATCTGGCAAACGGTCTATAAAACACAGTTAACTAAGCGTTGAATCACCTACCTTGGTTATATTAGACCACTTGTGACAGCAACGGTGCCAGGACCTAAGAGGCGTAGGATTAGTGATATCTCACAAGACCAGATTCAAATCAAGCATAATCACTACATACTCGTAATACAAAACAAAGTCGCTTTTGATGCGGTTTTTAAATAAAATAATTGAAGAGAAAGGTTTATATGTGAAATAACATCAATTAAATTATGGAGAAATACTTTTATTTTAAAGGTTTCTAATGCGATGTCGTAAATAATTATATATTTTTCGCTTACATTGCAAACACAGGCGCAACCATACGATATTTATCAAAATAATGTTTTATATACAACTTTCACAGTTTTTCTGAAGTGCATTTAGTATCAGTATTGCACCCGTGCTAAGCCTGGGTGGGGCGCTAGTAAAGATTGAAAATTAGAGAATAAAGAA
Source organism: Leucinodes orbonalis (assembly GCA_019425675.1). Taxonomy (NCBI): domain Eukaryota; kingdom Metazoa; phylum Arthropoda; class Insecta; order Lepidoptera; family Crambidae; genus Leucinodes; species Leucinodes orbonalis. The sequence goes on from PQWD01014322.1 coordinate 2,437, forward strand.
ACTATGTCAAAAGTCTAATAATAAGCAGGTAGACGGAAAGCTTTATCAAAGTTCGGTTATAAAGAGCTGTTGGGAGCTGATTGCTTAATATCTTAAGCTTACTCTAGTTTATTGCATTTTGTGCTTCAAATCCTAGACCCCACGCTTTCTTCATACAGGCCCCACAAGGCACTTTTCGCAAGTGGAAGCACGTAACATTTGGCAAAAAATGAGACTTTACCTGCGAATAAGGCCTACCTATAGTAACAACTCTCAACATGAGTTTCCTTACGAAACAAATCGTATACATCGTCGTTTTCAAACAGCTGTAGTCGTTTTCATCCAGGCGTAAAATCACCCATCTCAATGATTTTAGCCCATGTGTAATCGCGGCCAAGGCGTTTGCCCTGTAATGGCGTTTATTTTGTCACATTCGCGTCGCAGAAACGTGACGAAGAGGGTACAATAACGCGTAGCCCGGCTCGTAATGGCCGACGCCTCTGATTTATACTTATTTCTTTTATGTGCTAACCAAATGGCTTTCTTAGAACGTCTTTTTAGGCCTCGACCACAAGTTGGAGACGGCCTCTAAGCGAGTTACGTCCGCTCAAATTAAATTACGTCTAACCTTAGTATTGTGTTTATGACGGTACACGTATTTTAGTGTCATATTAAGTGATTGCTTTGAGGGCGGCGCCTTTCAGGCCAACGTAATCGAATAATATTCGAGTCAATCCATGAGAAAAATATTAATCACTTAGGTGATCTGTTGTTGTAACTCTCTATAGTAATCCCATTTTGAAAGGTTGTATGCCTCCTAATAAGAGGTTATACATGTTTACAACAACAAATATCTGAACTTATAGTACCTTATGTTGTGTTTTTTCAGATAGATACCTTACAGTGCTAATATCACATTAAGATTCTTTATTTATTTATTATTATTTATTTAATTCTTTATTGTACACTGAAATACACAAAAAAAATAACAAAATGAAAAGAATAAGAGAGTACAATGGGCGGCCTTATTGCACATGGCAATTTCTTCCAGGCAACCTTAGGATGGAGAAATCAAATACATAGGAATTGGGCAGATAAGTGTACGTAATTAGCAATGATATACATACTAAACAATAAATTTTATATATCAATTATATATTATGTAAAACGAATATAATAAGGAAAGATATTAAATAAATTAAATATACCTACGTGGACAAAAATACTCGCACCAATAAATATAACATATACATACATTAAATACATATATAGTTGTCTGATTTTACTTACTTTTTTTGTCATTTAGTGGACATGACGGTCACCCGGTATAAAATTTCACTATGCATATACAACTGAATAATAATAATGATATTTCTGCTCGACGCATAGACTTATTAGGTTCATTCAACCCAATGATTCATCACCGGAATACTCAATTTTTTAAACTACTCGTATTAGAGTTCCTGCACTTTTTAAATTTAAACTATATAAAATGTTACTATAACATTTACACGATGAATAAAGATTCATGATTTCCTTCAAGATTTATACAACTGAAAATCATAGCGAGATATCGGCTCGACGCAAAGGGTTACTTGGTTCATTCAACTCAATGATTCATCATTAAATAATTGAATTCTTAGATTATTAGTGTAGCCGATAGTTAACGGTTCAAAACGGTTAATGCAGTTTTTGGGATCGATCGGTTATATGATTAAAAGATTTGAACTCAGTCGGTTGGATTTTGAAGTCTCAATGCACGTGCAATTTTCATAGCAAAAAAGAGAAAGTTCGCTGGTGATTGTAAGCTGTTAACAAACTGATGACGAGATTTAAAGCATCCACCATTCCACCAAACATTTTGTATTAGAACATCCTTTCATATGACTTTCATATGACAATATAATAGTGATAAAGCAGGTTAAGGAAGAAATATTATTAACCTCCTTCTATACGAAATCGCAACGCGTACTATACGGGACTAAAAAAACCGCACAATTACAGCACTCAAGTTTGAACAAGGGACTAGGAAGAGGTAGTTAATAACGATTTATGGAACCCTTTTGTTCCACATCTCTTATCTGCGTCGTGTGAGCTATTCACGGTTGATTTATTAAGCCAGGATGTCAGTAAGTTCGTACGAGGAACATGAGGTCTCTATTGAGAACGTGGAAGACTCGCTCGGAGCGCGTGTGGATACAATAGCTTGTATGTAAACCTTTTGGTGTGAAAACGAAAATTTTCTGTTATTAGTCATCGCGCAGAATGTTATTTTATCTCTTTTCCATTTCTCTCTTTGCTTTTGTCAATAGAAGAATAGTAAGCTTTTGGGGTTTGATGGCGTAGTAGCAAAAGTATATAGTCGACGACTGCAATTTGAAAAATAAATATTGTAGAACAAATTGGGTAACGGTCCTTTAAAAAAGGCCAACGACTCGTACTGGTCTCAGGCTGCCTTCCACGCAGTTTTAATAATGTAGGTTTCCACACAGCCAGAACATACCACATGGGTCCAATGCGTCCTCGCTAATTAGCTTTAAACGTGTCATACGAAGCGCGGAGGGGCTCAAGATAGTATTTATACGCGACCCATCCAATGAATGACGATTACGAAAATTACTTTACGTGTGCGATCGCGCTAGTTAGCGCCATTGAACTTAGGGCTTTGTGATAACAGTTTGTGACAAATCATGAACATTCGATCTTAATTACTAACAAGCAATAAACACGCAAAATACAAGTATCGATCGGCGAAAGCCAAGTTAAACGGAAACCAACATTACCGACCTCTTGTAGACACAGTCGTACTAAGCCCCTATTCTGTTCGGTTTAGGGTACATTGTATGATTTACAATATCAGCGTTGAGAAAAAGATAACGCTTTTATATTCCGGAATAAATGATGTAAAAACAGGAGATGGGGGAGCGTAACATAATTTGCTGTGTTCCCGTACCAAGGCCTCGATATATCAAATGTAAACAACGCTCCGAGGCGATAAGGAACAAGATACAGAACACTGGAATGGATGTCATTACGTTTTAGCATGTTGCCGACGATTTAACTTGGTCGCCGCTAATGTACAGTGCTTGAACTGTGTGTCCAATTAGTTAGGAGAGTTAATTTTTAAAACAGCTAGGTAGTAAGCGTTGGTGTAAGACAGCGATCATTAGATTTTGTTTTCCAACTCCTGGTTATAACATATTTTACTCATTTTGATACTATTATAATTTTAAAAATGAGTAAAATATGTTATAATTATTGATATTTCAACACATGCTAGGATTGCCATTCCAGAATAAATGTGTTAAATTGTTGTGTATAATTTACAATAATGGAATGGAAAATATTAATTTTCCTTTTGCGACAAAGGTATATTTAAAGCTTGCAAATTATAATTTAAGTATCAAATAAAATATCAAAAAATTTATTTAATTTATTATTGTTACTATTTTTTTTCAATTTTGGTTCGAGTAACGTACTTATGAATATTAAAAGAAACTTATAACTAAATAAAATCCATTAAGGAACCCAGTAAACACGTTAAATCATCTATTCTATAAAAAAAAACTTTTCACATTATACAAAAATATCTACGGAAATATTATTTTCAGGCTGCGAATCTGTTAAATGAAGATCGACGTCGAACAAATTAAAAATAGAATTCAGAACGCACTTGGAACGTGCTAAGGATTTTTTTTCCAAAACGTGTTCCGCGAACTCTATTTCAATAACTTTTATGGAAAGTTACAGGTTGACTTCAACGGTAACTTTCTGACTAGGATCTTAAGGCATTCGAGTGAAATGCTAGACCGAGTTTAATAATAGAAATAATCCTTTGTATTATGTTTTTTTCACTTCCAGTCTTTGCGTTAGTAATTTTACATATTGAGCGTTGTAATTTGTTATTTTTTAAGTTTTGATACTCGGGTTGTTAGCGCATATTGACTAATACCAGTTTTCAGTAAAACTGTATTTTTTTAAAACTGCTTCATTAAATTAAGGTGTTAGCGTCGTAGGGTTCGGGCCTCCGGTAATCTTATTTACTCGGTCAAAGACAGCGTTCGCATTGAATCACACTACTTAACTGTGACCTATCACCAGCTCATGAAATGTCTCCACCAAGGGGCACGGGCTTACCCATAAAGGGTTTTAAGGCTTTAGTCGTTCACGCATGTCCTGCAGATTGGCCGACTTCACGCACAACTTTTGAGTCTCTTCGTAGGCGTGCGCAGGTTTACTCACGATATTACCCTTCACAGTAAGAGCCTCGATAAACCTTCATATAATTCTAGCTCTATTGCGAAGCTTAGGCATAATTTTTGATTTTATTTTTGTTTATTTTTAAGTTTACTTTATTCTGTGTACAACTACATTAGAAGGAAGTTAAATGAAAAAATAGCATTTATTTCAGTAATAGCCAGGGCTTACCAGAAAGTAATCAAGAGATACTTGTGATGAGAAAATTATTGTGATTAATTACTATTGTTATTAAAATTGCAACTGATTTCCTATTTTTTAAAGCTTATAAAGTAGTCCATAATAGTACTAGACACTAGACACGTTTTCTAACAGGCGCGCTCAACTAAGTAAAACCAAATTGACTATTACTTCGAGTAGGCTGACTCGCCCCGTGGAAACTTAATCAGTCTACAGCAGCTAGTTATTATAGCTAATGGTACGAGTTAATCCCCCGGGTCGCCTCTTGTTAGGTATTCAGTTTTACATTTTCATACACAGGTATTCTGGACCTAAGATGAGCTTTATGCCAAAAAGCACAGAGTTGATAATATTAAACAACGTGGGTGTTATTGCTCGATTTCAATACTCCATTCATAATGAATAACAGTGTTGTGGTTCTCGATGACATAAGATGAGCATATAGTTCGGAACGATAAGCAACAATACGTACTGTGTTACGAAGTTCTGCCATACTTATTTATGTGTAATATCAATGAGCATTTATATTAGTATGGCGATGCAATTTTATAAAAAATAAAGATCTAAACGTACGACATATAAGTTTTGAGTAATTTAAAAAGAACAGGCTATATTGAATATTGAGATAGCTTAAATAACGTTGTTTCAAGTGAACTTGCTGGGTGTAAATTATTTCAAGATCTTGTCCAAATATTAGTAGGCCCGGTGGCTATTTTAAAAAGAAAAATATCCAAAACCTTTATTATATAAAGTGCATGTATAATCAGAATTATTTTTTAAGATTTCGTATATATTTTTACGACGCCAAGTAAATCGTTGAAAAGTAGTAATATTAACCGTCTTAGCATGTATAAAGTACATAATTTTATTTATGAATATAAAAACTAAAATTAATGATACAAAACACACAAATATTTTGGTATTTAATGTTCATGTTCTTATAATGAAATACATAAAACACGCGAATCTCTCAATGCAAAACGAATAAAAGACGCTTACATTTTATAAAATCTACGAGAACGAAAACACAAAATATCACTAAATGACCTTTTATGAGCGGTGATACTGTTATCTTTAAATTAATGCTCCATCATTTCAAATGAGTGATAACTACACTTTACCTGATAAAACATTGCTTTATATTGTTTAATTGAATACACCGGTGTAGTATTTTCGCTTGTTTTATTCAAATTTTATGAAGAAACATATTTTATGCTGAAATGTACCTTTTTAGGTCAAGCTTGATGATTCGCGTTTTCTAGAGCGCTGTTCTAGGTAGCGCATTAAAAATAATGATAACATTATACAACGACGGAGACGAAATTGCAAAAATATGTAAGCAATAATAAAGCTTATTAACTGTACACTACACAGTTTTAAAATTATCAGCCACATTGCGAAATATGCTACAGTACTAGGTCCAGTTGTTTTATGATGAATACAGATGATTAATATAGGAAACCCATGAAATTATTAATATGAATATTATAAATGAGAAATGTGTATGTAAGTTTGTTTGTTCGTGATTCACGGCAAAACAGAGCGAAGAATTAACGAGATATTTTAAGCGAGATCTTATTTTAATAAGAGAAGGCATGGAGAGTGCCAAAGATTTATTTTTATCCCTTTATAACTCCCCAATTTCCCATTATAGGAAATTTGTTTAGACGCGTGCCGCAATTTTCAAGGTAGACAGCTAAAAATTAGTTAGTGATGAGGGCTATTTTTTACGTACAAAAAGTGTGTGTTTTGGGAATCTGCCCCCAAAATCGATGGAGGGACATATAATATTATCGATTACAAAATCGTCTTATAATTGTATTCTGTTTTCAGTTGCCTATTGTATTCTTAACAACGAAAGGGGAACCATGTTTGCCCTATTTGAATGCAACTACGCAAGAACGAATTAGAGTCCATAAAATACTTCTGTTTTTCTGGTGTATGACCTATATTGTTAGAAATGAGTATTTTTTTATTACGTATGTCACCTTTATGTGCCAACAAGTTATCTTGGTTGTTTGTCCTGGTGAGACACGTATTTGTATAAAACGTGAAAGAGTAATAAGTACAGAGAATATTCACAATAACTGATTATAGATTAATAAAACAATATTACGAGTATGTAATGCATTTTTATTAAATTTAAAATTAACACAATGTTTTTCGTAATGACCATTTGTTTAAGAATCGGTTCTGGCTCGTTTTTATAAAAAATATCGTCAGATGCCGCAAGGCGATTTAAAACCAGATCCCAGTGTTGGTCTTATGATTTTATAATTCGAATTTATAATAACTCGATACTCAAATAAAAAAAACGAGATTCCCGATATGAATAGACGACCGAAACGTTGGAATTGGTTGAGATGTCGGCTCTTACACCAAGGATACCGGGGTCAATCCGGGGTAGTACAAACATTGGTGTGCATGAACATGTCTTTTTGTATTAGTTATGATATGTATGTATTTACAAATATTAGTAGGTTTATCCGTTGTTTAGTACCCATTTTACAGGCTAAATGCTTATTCTGCGACTAGATGGCGCTGTATAAATGTCAGTGGATATTTATTCACAAAAATGCGTATGGAATTCAAAACATTAACAAAAACTTTTAAGAGTGAAATTAAATATTTTCTATTTTAAGAAGTACATTTTATTACTTGTTTAAAAACGATTATGGCAGTATTATAAGCGATTGATTGAAATCCGGGTCGGATACTTGGTGGGAGAGGTTCGAGATTACGTTTTGTAAATTGCGTCCGTGAAATGGGATGGGAATTGCAAACTTTTATTTGACAAACACAAATTTGATTTGATATGAAAGTCCCGGGTCTAATATTGAATACTCGGGGAACTTTTGAATTTGATTTTACATCAAATAATCAACTTTGGATCAGGCTAATTTATTACGTACACGCTGAAATAATTATTTAAGCGAAGGCTTTAAAAACAATTTTCAGAATTATATGAATATGGCTTTCATTTTAATGAATTAAGTTAAAATACTTCTTTTGATTTCGGAGCTTTGGACGTCGGATCAAGATCTTTTGAAAAGTACCTTAAAAAGAAATTGTAAAGTTTGTAATGAATTTTCATGACTTTTATAAAAAAAAACATATTAATACTAACATACTAATAAAAACCTTACTTGAGAATATAAATAATTTGCAAAAACTCTAGATCTTGTAAATGTTTTAGTACGATCTTAGATAAACAAGTTGGTTTATTGTTAATCTAAGGCCCATATTCTGAAACGACTTAATGGTGCTATTTATTATATAGAGCGCTATCCCTTACTAACTCTATTTTAATAAAGATCAACGCTAAATCTCGTTCTAGAATACGGGCGTTAGAGTACAAGTAATGAAGCAAGTCCTAAGAGTAATCATTCTGTAGTTTACATAAAACACATTAAGACCTATGTCTAATTACAATATAAAATAAATCATTAATATATGTTTACCTACATGCGCTATTACTTTTTTAAATTATCATAAGTACCCTACTTAAAGAAGTAATAATACGGCGGTAACGATAATATGATGCAACTTATCTCTAACTTGTAAAGTTGGTATCGGTTAAATTGTAGAACAATTTGCATATTGGGGTAAATTATTCCAAACTCAAAACTAATTTAATGCACTCGATTTCCCCATGGGCCACGGGTAGTACGCGCCACGGTGTGATGTACTACGACGTTCCGTAGTAGCTACGACCGTAGTAGCCCACCTTGTATTTGTGGAGACACAAGTGTTAAGTTTAATTTTACGATTGATAGGACATATCAAGCATTGTTCATACTCGTTTGTTATTTTATTCAATCAGCACCACTGAGACCATTCTGATGTTATTGTTAATGCAAAATTTTAGCCTTCATCAGATCGTCCCCGAGGTACTCTGCTTGTAGATTATTAAATCCATGAATGTTAGATTTTGGTGTGTTCTGAACTTAAATTGTGTAATAATAGATTGGCTTAATGTGATTCATCTTATACTTGAAAAAGGTCAGTGATATTACTTTTTTTGATGTCTCTATTAAGTAAGCTTATGGTTAATTATTAATATTATTATTTCTTCTGAGATGAAAGAGGCAACAGCACTCATCTTTTATGATCCAGGCTAACCACACCTGCTCGTCATGTATTCAAGCGAACTTGGCTCTGTCACGCATTGTATCAGCGCATAATCTTCACAAAAGATGTTTACCTAGGCCGGAAGTACTTAATGAGATTTTGTTTTTAACCCCTTTTTAGTTAAAGTATTTTTGGGTGACGTCTCACAATAGAATTTTTGTTGTGTCTCGACTCGCTACAGGTAAACGATAATTCAGTATTATAGTGATACTTAAAAATCACTTTTTGAAGTGTGTAAATAATGCAGCCTCCAATTCACTTCAAATGCGAATTTTACTAGTAAATTTTGACTTGTTATTGCAAGATGGTCAGCAGGTTTTATTAAAATATATCGGATTGTTTTAGGCTTCCGTTCGCCATTGTACCTGGCGACCGCTGGGATCAGATTTGCGATAGCGCTCGCTTTACCGGGCCCTCGGATTGATCCGAACAGACTTAGTTAATCCCGCGGGATATCGTGTGTGCGCACTATTGTAATTAACACGCCGCGGCATTGGAACAAACGAGATTGTTAATTTCATTTAGTATTAGATCCGGTTTCGGGTAACGAATAGGTACACATAATTATTAGAAACCAAAATCATATTTGGGTTTATAATTGCAAGATTAAATTGAAAATACGTTTACGCGGTTGATCCAAGTAATTTATTATTTGTGCGCATGTGATAGTAATCACTAACTGACATAGGTTAATTTAAGTTTGCATAGTATGTTTTTTAACAGAATACAGAGTACCTGCTACTAAAACCTCCTGGTACTAAAATACAGAATACTAAATTAAATTTACAATTCCTTTTAATAAAATTAACACATTTAAAAACAACAACAAATATATATAAAATTATGCAACAATAATGCATTCAAGATAAATACTACAAAACCATAGTAACGAAAAATTCGCGCGCACTCTTTTCTTTATATTTTCTATTCCGCTTTTGCTGCTGCTTTCATAAAAGAAAATGTATTAATAATAAAATATTTCGCGGCAAAACAGCTTTCCGCATTCTATTATTCTGTCGTAATAACTCGCCATACTCTTTAGTAGTCTAGAAAATTCTGACGCTGGACATTTTTTTTTGTACCAACAAAAGTAACGTGGCCCTAACAAGAGTTTTGACATTATTATGGAAAATGACACGGAAACGTGAATTTACGGGCTTGCTCCACCCTCCAGCAAACGAGAAATGAGTTTCACAGACTTTAAACATTTCTCGCAAACTGCGCTCTTGCTAACTTACATTACAAACATTCGCGTCGCGTCTTAAAAATTACTTGAGATCGTTCTTTATCTAGTTATCATTGAATCTTGCTTTCATTCTTTTTGAGATGAAGAAAAAGTTTGTTTTAGTGTAGAGAAAAAAAATTGTTTCAAAAGTTTATATCTGTTTTACGTAACTTTGAATAAAATTGTGGACAATGTTATATATGTATTAGATTTTTAGTATGATACATAAAGTTCATAAGGCGTTTTTATATGTAGGCCATTATTTTCATGTATAAAGGTGAATACAGTATTACATGATGCAGTTCTTCGTGTCAAAACACTTTTTTTTGTATATTAAGAAGGTACACGCGATCACCACTTACTTATAGCTATTTTTAGCAGAATACAACTAAAAATAAGAAATGTTCAAGTTTATGTCAATTCATTTTTCTACATATTTTATCTTTCAGTCCTGGTGTCCATCGGTGGTTATAAAATTATTTTAATCACGTGAATTTAAGCCAAAGTAAAAAAATCACTTACAAGATAAACAAAAATAATTCAAATATTCAAAATATAACTAATTCAAATATATTTACAAAAAGCCTAGAAACATAAATAAATACAAAAAGATATTTTATTCATAGGGAAAACTCCCTATAAATAAAATATCTGATTGAGGTCACCATCATGTGGAAAGGTGCCCAAGAGGCTGGTCACGTTGCCACGCTGAATTGCGAGGCTAATTATCTGTCCGAGATAAAGACCAGCCTTCGTATCGTGAGATGACTCTGCCAAACGCTTAGCCAAATCACGATAAAGTTTATGGGCACTTGGTCCCCATGAGCCTAATGTTTCGACCCCAAACGGTTCAAATATGTAAGTATCTCCAATACTTTCATATTTGCGCCGCTTAAGGGCCTCTGCCGAAGCAGCAGCAGAACCCGCTTCCACGGAGCTTAGATGAAGATGGGAAGGCGCTAGGGTGTCCACACAAGTAGCATCCCAAACCAAAGGCCGTCCCATCTTCCAAGGCACGAGTGTCATCCCATCGGGTCGCTTCCCATCGCTTCGTACGAGCCCATTTGGTTCCAAAACCGCTGGTATACGAGCGCTGACAAGGGCCCGACGTATGACATCGTTCAAGCTCGCGTGACGCGGAATTCTGCCGGCACTTCTAGGGCAAGATAAGCCATGGTGAGCAAGTTGATCTACAACCTTTCCATATGTACAGCGATGGGGCATTGTACTAAAAAGACCCAAGCGAAGGCTTATCGAAATAAGGAATGATAAATTGTCTAGTTTTGTTCCAAGGGCAGGAGACGGAATAGTTCGGAGACAAAGGCCTGATTCCATTTGCCAGCGGCTAAAAGACGAGCACGGTCTGCGGAGTTAGGTAAAAGGAGGCTGTTTCTATTAGTGATTTTCGCACTAATCCACAGAGAGGCTCGTCCCATAGTCGCTGAGCCGTGGGAATGGTAGGCAAATCATTTTTAGTCAGTGATTTCCAGGTGTCAGTAGCGGAAGAGATGTATGAACTGTCAATTATATTAAAATTGTGAGATAGTTTAAAATTTTGTAAACAAGGTCTAAAGTGTTGTGAGCAGATGAAAGAAATGCAGAAAGGCTGATGCTAGTTATACTTCTAATCCCCAAACCTCCATGGCGGATTGGAAGTGAGGCTTGTATCCAAGATCGGGCATCCAACTTTACATTGAAAGTTGACGAAAGTGTTCTTTGTAGTATATTGTCTAATTTTGAAGTTAAATCAGGGTATCTCCAAAAATCTGTGCAGCGTAAAGTATATGTAAATTTAGGAACGAAAAGACAAAATTTAATTATTGTGTAAGCAGCGTGACTACTGATTTTGGAAATACGATCGGCGGCAAAATTAAATTTAGAAATTTGTTCATTGACGTACGCAAAGTAAGCTTCTTTTAAAAGTGGAGAGCCAAGAAGTCGTAAAGATGTTGCGTCAATGATTTTAATATCTGTATTAATAAGTTTGAATTTATTAACGATATCGTTATGATTTTCACAATGTGGAGGTACAAAAAGTTCACATTTTCCAAAATTTAGTTCTATCCACAATTTTGAAATTCACGTATTAAAACCGAAAAGTCATTCAAAACTGTTTCGTTATCTCCTCCAAGAGTTCCATCGTCTAGGTACCAAATATTGAATTTTGATTTTAATTTTGAAATAATGGGGTGAATCGCCAAACTGAATATTGCAGGACCTAGAGGATCACCCTGTTGACAACCAGTAGCAGAAGATAAAACATTGTCTCTGTACATTAAATTGGAAGGCAGTTTGTAGCATTGCCAAAGAAACTGTGCAGAGATGGTACTTGTTTGACTACTTCTGTTAACAGGGTCCCCCTGTCTATTGAGTTAAATGCATTTTTAACGTCAACTTTCAATATAATGTTATCTGGCCGGAATTGAATATAAGACCTGGCAGCATGCATGGCTGCTTCACGGCCCCCTCTCGCCAAACCCAGCTGCGTTGGTTGGAAGTAATTACTCAGAGTATCACACACCGCACGGCAAGAAATCTTGGCTGCTAGGCGGCGGTATGTGGTACCCACAGCAATTGGACGAATGCCGCCATCCTTTTTCTTAAGCGCACAGAGGTTGGCTCCGTATAATGCGGGTAAAATACTATCATTTACTTTACCAGCCAGCATTAGATTTATGAGGTCTGTGAGAGCATCCAGCAATGCTGTACTAGCATCTCCACCTGCACCTAGAAGGTCTTTTAGGTGTTGAGCTGTCAGTCCGTCAAGACCAGCAGCAGTACCGCTTCGAAAGCCATTGACAGCCTGGCTGACTTCTAATGATGTAATCTGCAAGATATGGGAAGGATTACTAGGAGGTTCTGGAAAAATTATATTGTCTGAGGGAGGGGGATGTTTGTCATGTAGAGATGAAAGCGTGTCTGAGGTGTTAGGAGCTAGTGCATCATATAGTTAGTTATCATCAGCCAAAGTTATATTTGAGTTATTTAATTGGTCTTAATATTAATTTCAAAACAATCTCCGTAAGTAAAGCTTTGAGATTTCCGCATAAGCTGGTTTCATTTATCGAAAGTATGTACCGTGGTTTCAATTGAGTTAAAGGATTTGTACTCAATAATCAGAAGAGCCATATTTAAGCAAGTTTTATAAAGTTAGTATTTTCAGTAACGATTACAAACTCGTTATAATAATACAAACTTGTCGTTACCGATTAGTTTTATCTCCGGTACCGTTAAAATTAGAAAGTCAGTTTAAAGAAAACGGTTTGAAAGGAAAATATAAATGAAAGTTCCAATGAATGTGTATCTACGTGTGTCTAAAAGTGTGCCCGTGAGATCGAAGATGGGACCGCTGACTCAACATTGTAAGAATCATCTTTAAGTTCAGTGAATTGAGTCTAGAACTTGCAACTGAAGTGGTGAAAATTTAATAAAGCTCTTCTAAACCATATGTTTTGCTTGTAGTTGTTGTTGCTATTTTACACTATCTGTTCAAATTTGTTTAACCAATTGATTTCGATCTATGACTTGGTTTATTTATAGTAATTACGACTGGTCATTGTTTATGTTGGATGTAGAATAAACGAGCGGAGAGCTATCGGTTCCGACGGGGATTAAGAGGACCCGAATAGCAAATGAGGTCGGTAACATCTTGCACCCTTGTTTAGTTTATCGCGAAACAATTGTTTGATTTCTTATTAGTATCAGATATCATCATTTAATTGCATTTCGACTCATCGTTGAGTAATTTTGTACTTTTTATCACCACCACACTGGTCCAGTGCGTGTAAACGGAAGACCAGAGCTTCACGGGTTGTTCAGCAGAATGCACCAGAATAACAATAGACTTGCTTATTCACTGCCTCCGTAATGCAGTCGTCATAGCGTTAAGTTTAGATCGCTGCTGATTAGTGGGTTCGAATCCCACGGGTAGACCATATAGTGTGTACTTTTTCCATTTGGCGATTCTAGCTGAATCTTGATGTCTGAAAAAAGATAACTCTTCATATAATCAACCTAAGTTTGTAAAGTACGCAATGGTATATAATATAAGATATTTTAATTTGTAAAGGAATTGCCGTCCTTTGATTTGTAAAGATTTTCATTTGAGAAACATGTAAAGGAAAGACTGGCTCTTGAATATTGGGAGCCAGGGTTACATTAATTTTGTAAAGATTTAAGCAAAAATAAAGTTATTATTATTATAACCGAAAATTGTTATTGAAGTATGACAATTTTGAAGTTTGGAGAAGTTTGCAGTCGTATAGCGGTGTAGAATCTTTGACATGATTAATTGTTCATCAATCCGACTACCCACTCGATAAGAAAAAGGATTACATAAAAAACCTATGTTACGAAACCTGCCAAAGTTACATGGCACAAATAAACAAACAACACAAATAAAACGGTTATATCGATTACGGTAACCCACGGTTTAGCGGCGTGTAGTTCCGGCAAGGTTTCCGGGTGATAATATATATTGTATTGGTGCATTTGTATTATGTATGTGTTTAGGAGGAAAATATACCAGCTTATGTTATATATAGGACAAATCTTACTGAATTAACCCATATCCTTTGTTTGGGTCTCTTCTTGTCACCCGCAGATATTTGAACGACATGTTCACAAAATAGATTTGTCTTCTTTTCTGGATATTTTACTAACCCACACGCATCATAATAAGGGTATATAAAACAGCTTTCTTTAAATAAATGGTACTATATACTGTAACAGTATTTGTTTTCCGTTGACATTGCCCTCAACTTATCCGTCCCTCTGTCTGTATCGTCAGACGGCAGATATTTTGTCTATTATACCCAATAATTTTACAATTCTCTGCGCACTTTTCGAATTGCTTCACTTATACGAGTAATAGACGGGATGGTTTAGCACTGTGGTGAGTACCTTTTTTTTAATAACAATAATTATCTAGACGACTAGTTTCGATCCCACCCACTTAGTAAATTGCTGGATACAGGTTGGATAACAATGTTAATTTATAATTAAATTAACCTCTTATCCTATCACTATTTCATAACAACACCCACCTGATTATTATCAACTTTGTTAATTTAATGACAAGCATCCTGCAAGTGGGCGCAAGCGTAAATGCTGGTTGATCATAATTAGGTAGGACTTGTTATGAAAAAGTGATAGAAATCAATTGATGAATTTAGTTATTTATATGCTTTTATATGTCATGTCGACTATATACATATATTAATATATTACTTAATTATTCGATTACGTCATCATAATAGCAAATATTTATTAAATTAATTTAATTGTCTTCGTGCTTCACTTTAAATAAACAAGTATCCAAGTAGCCCAAATTTTAGCAAGCAGCTTGAACTGTAGGGTCTAAATAACAGATATAGTTTTTTTGTACCTTTTTCAAAACAGAAAATATACCAAGTCTGTAAATGAAAAAGATTGCAAGATTGTTAAAAATTGGTGGGAACTTTATAAATAGACTTTTCGCTGTTGGCCACCGATTGACCCTTATAGATTCACCGGGCAAGCACAAAACACATATTAAAACATGATTTCACATATTTTAGCTTAACATAAGCTTTCAAATAGATCTTATAATGTATCAAAAAACGTAGTTTTGTAATCACAACGATAACACGTTACATATGCCTTGCACATATTATTATAGTCGTTCGCTTGCATATTTTACGAACTCGTCAGGTCATATTCGAAACACAAAAGTAATGTCTTTTGTTTTTCATATGAGCTGAGATTAACACGTCACTTGATGGTTGTAATAATGGGCCGGTCA
Organism: Leucinodes orbonalis; assembly: GCA_019425675.1. Lineage (NCBI taxonomy): Eukaryota > Metazoa > Arthropoda > Insecta > Lepidoptera > Crambidae > Leucinodes > Leucinodes orbonalis. The sequence continues at coordinate 17,991 of PQWD01014322.1, forward strand.
TTTGGTGCCGACAAATAAGGGCGATATCAGAGGAATAATATCAATACATTATTCGTCTGGAAATGGTCGCCAATATCACCGTTACATACGGAATGAAAGAACCGAATAATGCTTATGCTTTATATGTAGGTTGTAGTTGTATGTATCATATACATTCATTTTTTTACAATTGTAGCAATCATTACATGATTTAATTTTGCCGAGTGGTGGCGGCAGATTTGATTGTAATCGTCACCACCCTTTTTTCTCTAGCGGGCATAGTAAGACGTAGCGACAAAAATCAGCTGAGAACGTGGAGGTAGTAGTGTATCGTCACGGGCCGTTTATATATAATAGCCGTTTTTTTTTCACAGATCCAATCCAACTAGTTAAAATAGGTTATCATAATTTATGTGGACATTGAAAGAAACATGTCTGTCAGATTCTTGAAGTTATTTGGCCTCAAATTAGCCAATGATACTTAGAACGTATGATATAAATACAATTATATAACCCTGGGACACTTTTTTGTGTCTTTATCTATGGGTAAAGGTTAGCTCACGTACATGGGGAGATTCCTGCAAATAACAAACGAGGCTCTGGCGATGCGGTAGATCATTGTTTAAGTCTCCTTACTCATGAGTGAGTTCTAGCAGTGGAATGCATTATTGAAATTGTTATAAGAACTTCTTTCAGTAAAAAGTGCCGAATCTAGGACAGCTCACAAGTACAAAGTTAAACCTTACGAACGAAGTTTATTTAGTAATATTATGTAAATAATACTATCAAGATGTTACAATTTTGAAAGAAAGAAAGAAAGAAATTTATTTGGCGCAATAAAATTGTAACATGTTACTACTGAACCTCACCTCAAACCAATGTTCAAATTCCTATACAAGATTAATGTGAATATATTGAGCATTTATAACCACAACAAATAGATTAACGTATAAATCAGTTCGATATATTGAAACGAGCACAACATAGTAATATTTCTAGAGCAAGCCAAGACTTAATTTACCTTACAAAGTTTATGGCAGGAACATTCTGTATTGTACTTTGGCTTGGAACACAGTAAAATACCGAAGCGCTGTGACTCGTGGGAATTTATCGAAGTCTATTCACCGGCAACGGAGCCTTTGACACTTTGTTTCACGATCCATTGTTGGCAGCACAACGCGACCCACACAAAACATTATTTTAAGTAAATATCTTGCAAATAGAGATGTGGGTATGCACATAGCTGGTTTTTACGATACAGAAGAACTTTTTGCGTTAAGAATGTTCATTCAAAGGCAGGTATTTTATACTTTTCTTTTAAGGTAAAGCATTTTGGAATTGAATCATTAAATAAATAGTAAAATTATAATTTTGTAACTTTAAAAAATAAACTTATAAAATTAATCTTTAAGAGTCTACTTTAGTAAATTTTCTTCAAACTATGATTCTGGTATCTTAATAAAACAGTGCATCCGATATTTTCACAAGTAATCTTTATGTGGTATTTTCAATGCAATACCAGACATTTCTATTTTGAACATAAAGCTTCGAGTAAATTCAGTATAAATAAAGCTTTGATGTAACAATATAAATAAAATCGATGCAAGAAGCTAGGCTACCGTAGGAGTTGAGTAAAATCCTTTTAAAAAAATCATACCTTTGTTTCCAGCTAATCATTTTACGGGGTTTTAAATACATAGTGTTGATATTATTTGCTACATTAATCGTCCTTAATTGTACAACACTAGCTTAGAACACAACGTAACGCCCTTTGCTTACTATGTAGTGTTGAAAATACGAAGCTGAAAAAGTTTATTTTAACCTCCTTACCTATGTCCCAGAGAGCGCCCCCAGGGGAACAACGGAAGTTTTTCGAAAGGTTCGGTGGATTTTATTCCGATTGCTCTGCTTGCTTCGAGCGCTTCACAGCGAATATATTTAAATACATTGTGGATTGTCTTTTGAGTACAATGCCGTTCTTTTATCTGGGAGATAAGAGTGTGAAAAAACCTTCATTAAAGTTTAATTTTGAGGATCAGTATTCACCGCAGGTAATGCTGTGAGAACGGTTTATCATGTTTTTGGGTTTAGCCCTCTCTCGACTCCTTGGCTCCTAGAAAAAAAAACATTGAAGAAAACATTATTGGTTTCCACTCGACCCCTAAATATGGTTCACACTGGGCCCCAGAAGCCGAGAAAAAATATTCATACTTACGACATTACATAGCAAAGGATTAATTTAATGATCTACACGTCCCTCCAACCTTTTTATAATTGTAACGCGGCTATAACTCGTGTTCGTGTTTATACAAATGTTAGTTAATGAGTCGCTGAAAATTAATTAATGAGCCAATGATGAAGCGTGGCCAAAATTAATTGTTACGAAACACTTCGACCGACATTATTCTACTTTTCATTTCGTTAATAACAGCTCAATGATGGTAAAATTAATTGTGCTCTATTTTAATTAACGATGACAAGTAATAAGTAGTAAAATACTGTTTCTATATAATTTAATACAAATAGTTATTGAAACAATATTTTAAAAAACTCATGTAATACAAAAAGAGTAAATTATTTTCTTTCAATTATTCATAAATATTGTAAAATTATAGTGGTGTCTCTTCTCATTTGAAATAGTAACCATAAAACGAAGTAGAAGTTTTAAACTTCTCGATGAAAGTCATTCTTGCGCAACAAAAGGAAGCCACAAAACGTTGGATATAGGTAAGACGTATAAGAATCTCTCCTTACGCATTAGCTGAGCGTTAAGGGTTTTTTTACGTCGCATTTATTAGTATGTGGCAAGGGTCTTAGAAAATTACGTGACATCGTAACCTGAGCTCGTAAAGGGACTGAGGTGCGTACCCGTGTTGTCTCTTCGGGGCTACAGAAAAATGGGCAAATCGATCTTGGTATCTGGGCATTTAATACACGTTGGCTTTCTCATAAGAGCACGTTTACCTGAGATAGTATTTGTCACGTAAATATAACTTGTTGTTCAAAATCATGTTGCTCACCCCTACCTGAATGGGTAATGGCTTCCAGAATGGAAACCCAGGACGTTTAGATCTCAAACGACTTCAGACAGACAGTCGTCAATATGCAAAGCCCAGCTCTCAGACCTATCAGCTATAATAAAGCATATCTTGTCGTGAAGCGACAAATGAGAAGTCGGATAAAAAGTATAGAGTTTATTACAAAAGAAAGACCTTCTAACACAATTGAACTAAAACAGAGATGGAGGATGGATAGAGTTGTGAGAGTGAGAGGTGTGTGATGAATGTGTAGAGAGTGTGGTAGCTTGAATCTTCCCAGTACATTTCTTCAGCTTCGGTTCAGTTCAAGGGTGCATCACTAGGGGCACGAGCAGCGAGGTTGAGGCGCCGAGGAGGTCTTGATTCCACAGGGCCACGTAGTAGCAGGGCGCTTCCAGGGGCTCACTAGAACCTCGTGCGCGTCAAACTATTGTGAGGAAAATATAATGGAGATGTGAATGTGGTACATACTTTGTACATACGCTAAGAAACCAAAGCTATTTACGAATATACTTTTAAAGTAACATTACGAGTGCAAGTTGGATAGGACAAAAGATATCTATTTCAGGAAATGTTTGCCTGTCGATGAATTAAAGATGAATTATTCAGTCGTTTAGTACCAATTAATAAAGCGAATCACTTTGCTGATAAATACACCGATTACAGAACAATAAGATCGATGAGAATTCGTATTTGTTAAATTATTTGGTAACAATTATAGGATGTACATTTCTCAACCAAGCGATAATACAAAGCCCTCAAAATTAAATTGTATTTGTTCGATTTAGGTCTTACGAACTGAAACTTATTAAATTCTATTAATTTAATGAGATACCTGTTTGTAAATGTGACCATAAAATGAAAAGCCATATCATTCGAGCTTGAAATGCATTTGTTGACGATTACAATACCATAAACATTTCTCATTTAAATGATAAAAATATTTGTTATTTTTAAAGAATCACTAGTAAATGTACCTATTTATAGAGTACTTCCTCCTTTCCTAGTAAAGCATTTTATGTCTATAGCTATTAACTTTACTTATATAAATACTACGTTTGATAGCAATCAAACGTAGTATTTGCTTAAGCTGTGTCTCTTAACACTATAGGTATACTTGTGTTTGCTAAGTTAATGATTGACATTTATGTTTATGATTTTTACACTTAACACATGTTACAATAACCTGTGTATTTTCTTGATAAAGAAAAAATAAACAAATAATTTTCATTGTAATTATACGGCATGGGTAGTTTAAAATTAAGGTAGTGTAAAGTTAATATTTATTTTATCAAAACGTACACGAAGGCGTACCTTCGTATTAATATTGGACAAATTACATTCCATAAACAATTGTGACCTACCAATGGAACTGACAAATGGCAAAATTTTTACAGATAAAAAAATCGTAGCCAACGTTAAGTGTCAAACAATAAATCAAACGAATTGCGTACCCAATGAAATATAGCGATTGCTAATAGATCCCCAAGCGGAAGACAAGTCCCCATTTATTGTGATGTGCGTGCATCTGTGCTACGTTTATTTGTTCCCAATGCCAACACTGCGCAGGCCGTTGGCAATATGACGACTTTTTTAAAAATTTAGATTTATAAACGTAAATAAGATTTCATTTACAAGCTTAACAGAATTTTAAATCCTCATCTTGCTGATTAAATGGTGATGTTAAATGTATACGTGTAAAGACATAAATTCATTAATTAATTTTTCTTTCTCTGTATTTATTCCCAGTTTATTTAACACGACATTCTTCTTAATGAATATTGTATTTTTTAACTACCGAGAATCATTATCTAGACTATTATCTGAAAACATTTGAAAAATGTCAGCGTTTTTAGTTTTAATTCGATTCGACTTGAATTCTGTTTTTTATGGACATTTGTCATTATTATATTTTAAGATCTAAGTTTGATTGGTCTTACGTAGTAGATGTCGCATTTTTTTGTTTGTAAGTGTATTGGATGTCTGGCGCAAAATGGGGAGACCTATGTCCCAGCATGGACTGCAATAGGTTGAAGAGAGAGAGAGATATTTGCTGTATTCTCGCTTCCCGTAAGTACATGCCATTAAAACAAAACGACAATCTTAAAAAAAGGTTGTAAATACATTCAAAGTATCTCAAAATTTGATTCCAATTCGTTTAGAGATTTCATTCATAAAAAAAAGTGAATAAAGCTTCCATGACTTTTATCTTGCGCTTTGCTTACGACTTTGGCCACGCAGTCCGGGGTCAATTTCCATAAATCCTTTTTAGATGCCATCCCTTTTACGGGTTAGATTTCCATAAATCTTTTTTTAAGTGGTTGCCTACGTCACTTACGCCATAAAGATTTTCAAGTTGTCTCATAATTAAATTGTCGAATTGCTTACAAGTCAATAAGTATTTTAAGTAAATAATTTATTATTTTTACGTATCGTCATCAGGCTATAGCCATGGGGAGATTGTGTGCCTTATCCCACCATGCAGGTCTATTGCGGATTGGTAGGTGCTAACGACTGCTACCCAATGATGTAAAAAAGTATGGATTCGTGATATGCTCACAAAACAATCGAAAAAAGTGTTTCGAATGCAGTGACAGCACAATACCCATATTTAGAATTTCGAACACATTTACCTAAACAAAAGAGTACAAACTGTACTCTCTTCGGCGGTTCGTTTTTGAGGCACCGATGGCGTATCTACCTTTATATAAATACTGAAAATCATTGCTGCTGTCCTAAGATTGGAAACCGGGACTGACTAAACGTGCCCTCTGAAGTATGGAATCATATTTATTTTCGTACAATCAGGTGATTCAGCCTGCAATGTAATAATCAAATTGGGGAAAATCGTACTAAGTGCATTTTTACTATAATGCGACTCTTCCGCGGAATTACAACCCAAGTCACGCAGTGATCTGAATCTAGTGTTGGCACCACTAGACCACGGAAGCAGTTTTTACGTATTAAGTTAACAAATATGTTACATAAATAGATTTATGCTAACTAATAGGAAATAAAACAGGAAGGAAAGATATACCTATCTGGGTGATTTCGCCTTATTTCAATTCAAATCTTGGGTATGCAGGTTGGTATAATTATGAAAAACATTAGTATTAATATAAACCCTGTTGGGCACAGCACAATCAGACGGAGCGAAAAAGTTTATCTAAATTATTACTTAACTGGCATTGATAATCATGCTATATATCTATTTCGTTGTTTATTATGTATATATTATTAAACAAATTATATAAATTATGTCAACTGATGATCAATAAGAGGGGAAAACGAATTCTTTATTCGTGAGCAGACCAAGATTTTAAGATAAAATTAATTAGTCACAGTAATACATCATGGCATATCTGTCCAAACAATAGCAGTCGGCAACCATAAAGTGGCACGTATGTTGTGGCCTTTAGGGTCGGCTCGGTTTAAAGCCGACAGTGATAAATGTTTCATTTATTCTACAAGCTGCATGGACCGACTCATTCCCGAATCTGGAGGGCTTTTATTATTTAATTATTTCCAACGGACTTGCGGCTCTATTGCATGGCGCGTTTATGGATGATAAGTGGTATTCGCTAAAAAATAAAGCGCGACACTGCAAAAAGCATGTGTGTGTTTCCGGAATTGAGCTTTATTTGAAGTATAGCAGAGATTTTGGTGTAGGAAATCATCTTAAGGAAATTAGCGCACGCTTACGAAGAAATTCAAAGGTTGCGCATGAAGTCGGCCAATTCGTACTGGGCGCGTTTGGACGACTAATGCCTATACCCCATATATACATTTGTACTGCTCGTGCAATACTTGGGCTTGTTTTTTAACATAGATGAAGACATTCTAACAACTTCAACAAACAAACTTATTTGCAGCGACCTAATGAAGTTATTTCGTGATTTTATTTATACTTTAATAAAATGTCTATTTTTCTTTAACAGGTAAGAAGAGTGTTGGAATCAAAATGTTTTCTTAATCCCAATGGTAAGTTCCTATTAACTTTTTCTCTTATTAAAAAAAAGGCGTAGCCATAGCGCTAATTCCGACGAAAATTAAGCGTTATTACCCATTGTTATAGCTAAACTGTAATACCATTATGAACTAATGTTATTTAAAAAAAATATGTTTTATTTTAATCTGTATTTTCCGCAATCCATAGCAGATATCAGATATATTGTGTTGTAATGGAATCAAGACAAAATTCTTGTAATACCTACAGGAGTAGAAAATGTATATTATATTACCCTAAAGCCCTGCTTCCAAGAACGTTTGATGTACTTAGTGCTTAAATATTTTTCATGTAATACGAAAATATCTTATTTCTTTATACGATTATATGCGACTCTTTCATTTTGAGTCTGGATCCATAGACTTCGAACATTATTTTAAAAGTAAAACGTCGAGTTCTAATATCAATGAAAAAAATATTTTGTTAGTTTTATAATATTAAATCCAAAATATAACATGTATATGGCCGTACTAATGTTGATACACTGTGGTTAGTTTGGGCCTTAAAATTATTAAATTTTTCAGTACAATCAACTAAGCTCGAATCATTCAAACGATAATGAAAGGTGTCTTCAAACCTTTTATTTATTAAATTCACGTTCACTTTTACTGCCAGATCGACTTGATTGGATTATAACTGTGTGAGATGGTAATTATCGACAGACGAAAAAAACAAAAAATAATAACTTGATATATTATGGGTCATCGTAACGATTGTTATTGAGATGTAATAAATTTTACAAAAAGATATTTTTAAACTCAACCGATTATAAATCTAGCATCGAAACTGTTATACCAAGGATAAAGTTGAAGGCAAAATACACCTAACTATAACAGAAAATACAAACGGGACGGTACTAGAAGTAATTGAAGTTATGCTCTGTTTAACAATAATCCCTATATTATCCCGGTATTGCCCGGATTATTTGTTGCTGGGTGAATAAATCTAGCAGTATTTTCAAGACAAGTTTTCTTAAGTAACTGTTTCAAGGTAGCCGGGACTAACGATATGATGTGATTATGCATGAACTGGAAACTGAATGATCCGACCGTTTTCGGTCATGGCGACCACTTCGACTAATGCATATCTATGAGGAAAAAACTTACGTCACATCATGAACCTATAAATATTTTATTAGGTATTGAGTCATTGTTTTCAAACCCAAGACCCCTGATACCTAAGATATCCTACTACTCAAACAAGCAGTCGTTAAAATAATACTGGAGCATTGTTAATAACGCCACGCGGGGATACATAAATGTGACGCACATTAAAAAAGACTCATAAAACATAAGTACGGACAGTAAAATATGTGTGAAAAGCTACAATAACTAACCGAGCTCGTATGAACGGTCGCCGGGGACAAATTGAAGAGCGGAACCAACCCCTTTGCTGGATATTTATCGTTTATTTTTATATACGCTTTTGTTTGACCAAATTTTAACGTGTTTTACGTAGGTACACGAGCTTAATTAGCATTAAATAAATAGCAGAGTACGGATTGTTATGATAAAATTATGTTGAATCGTCACAGAGCTTTAATTGTGTGTTTGCTTTGTGTTAAAGCCATAATTATACGCGCAGATAAATTCAATTATTGTTTACGTCTTAAAGGCAATTCACAATATATGTAACTACTCTCTTTTTATGTAACTGCCAATGAAAAGTGACGGTATTAAATAATGCCATTCCCAAAAAAATCAACTACGAATTAGTGCTACTTGCATAAACTGAGCACCCTGATCCTGCCATACATATAACTCATTTATATCCTCCCTAAGCTAGACACCTGCGGCCATGCTTGTTTTCTTTCAGTCAGATAGTTAAACAATCAAATACCCCAACGACAATAAACTGTCTTACAGCTCTTATACGCTCAACTATAACTAAATGGAGACATAATTGAAAATCTATGGTAAGACGATTCCTGAAGATGCCTTCAATCGTAATGTCAGGTAACACGTCAGATGGTAACAGAGAACGACCTTAACGATCAAGCGTGAAGCATATTTTACTAGAAAAGCCCCATTTGAGTTACCGTGTAGGCATAAACCCAACAGCAGTTTGTTGTATTTTTGTTTTATATACAGCGGCGTATTCTATATTTATTGGTAACGATACAATGCTTTTAACATTGCTTTATTATATGTACGATATGTATAGTCACTCTCGGTAATGTAATGGTTTAATCGCTACATACGATACAGTTGTAGAATGTATACAGCTAGGGTATCCTCGCCTGCTCGTTATGCTTCTTTTTTACTTATTTTATTCTACATGATTGAAAAAAAACTGCCTTAAAACAGGCTGCCAGTTAATGAGCGATACACTTGCAGCACCAGAGGCACTACCTACATGTACGTTGCTGACCATTAATAAATACGTATGTTTTGGATTCCATAAAATATTTTCCTAGAAAATCCTTGACAGGGACATTTTAGGATTGAAGTATTCGTGGATGAAAATTCCTCTAAAACCGCACTGTACGCGACTATTGGGGTTGGGGTTCTTATATGTGAAGCTGAATCTCCTGTCGATGGTCAGATGTGCGATAATAAAAGGAAGCTGTGTATCATGTCAATCAGCTCCTCGGAACATAATCTGTTGTATAAGAGGTAACACACAAATAAGGAGACTGTATCTCTCTTTAAATCTAAAGTTTCGATATCACTATCGCACGACTTTTTCAATTTCTGGCAGAATAGCGAATGATGCTCTGGCAACCTTCTATCACATATTGGTCTCTTGCTTGGTAAGGCTGAAAAGGCAATTAGTGGTCAACACCAAAAAGTACAACCAAAATTTAAAACGCAGTAGGCAATGTTCAAAGATATTTGAATGGTTTTTTTTTAAATCGGCAACTTACCTTATACAAATTACATGAAAAAAAAATATTTTTAACGTTTTCGAGTACCGATTGATTCTTCAAAAAACTCAGTTGTGTAAGAAATCATTGGCGACTTAAGCCAGCACTCTATAGATTGGTTGGGCGTGTTATGATCTCAATCTTTGCAAACATTATTAATTCAGCAGAGAATTTTATGGCAGGTTGCCAGTACTCGTGTCAAAGTCATCGCACATTAAGAGTGACAGAGTTCGGAATTGGACTAAAAGCTGAACACTTGCAGCATAATTTCTCCATCTCGTAAATCAAACTTTGTTCCCCTTCTCAAACTCTAATTGATCCATGTGTTTTATGAGGACTATCTATTTATTACGTTCACTACAAATACAATCAAATATTCCGCAGAAACCACAGCTAAAATTCGATATGCAGCCAGCAATTTGGACAGGAATGTGCGTGGCGACTGGCTGGTCGTTTAATCAAAACAATATGCACCACGCAACAATCCGTGAGAAACATAATGGTTTTCCCATTTATTTAACAATTAAAAAGCCAGCATGAATAAGGACGTTGTGACCATTTATCGTTGACGTAGCTCATTCATGTATGCCTTCGCTGTAATGAAATAAATACACCGTAAACTATCCGTTGGATTAGCCGCTCCATAAATGGGGATTAATGAGGTTAATTATATGGCCTTTTGCTCCGGATAGTTGTTGCTTTCAGACACGTACGCGAATAAGCGGCCACGCTTCGCAGGCCTAGCCAACTTCCACGCTCATCAGCTCGGCATACATAATGCGGTCTGTGAGCGTTTATTAATATTGTTTTTCTATTCCGCTCGATGTTTGCTTTTTACGTATAAAATTGCGTTTATTTTAGGGAGATGGTTTACGTGACTACGTTTTCTGATACAGATCTATGCTATTTTTTATGTACAGGAATTGCTTAATAATGCAATTAAATAAATTCAAGAGAATCTTGATACTTATTTGAGATAAACTCTGTTGTATATTTATGCTGAGTATGGTATTGATTTCGTTAAAAGATAAAACGTAAAAAAATTTAAAGATTCAGTCAATAATTGCACTGCCTCTTCATAAGAATTGCTGATAGTATAATAGGCGACAGCTGCTACTTGTCACTAGGTATACTAACTTCTTAGTAGTGGACTTATTTCATAAAATTAATATTAAATCTAAAATTATCCAATGAGTTGATTTAAGGTACTGGACCGTGCTCTGCCACCTCCGATCTAGTGCATGTTGGCAGTTGGCCAGATGATTGAATGTAAAATCGAGAGCTTTGGATTCAAATCTAGCTCGAGCAAATTTTCGTGCCGAACATGTAGATGTTCATTGTTCGATGACTAGACAGAGATCATTGAAATATCTCGAATGTGATGATGTGATATCATTAAGTACAAAGTCCTTGTATTTTATATGAATTGGTATTTTTGATATTGTGTACCTATTTATTGTATTTTGATCTGCGTATCGACACCCATATGTTTTAACTAAGAGGCTTGTTGTATTAATCATCTGCGTGGGTATATACTAAAATCATACCTACTTGAAAAATTAACTCATTGGGTCTTACTGTGCTCCAGTTGAAAGGGCAAGGCAAGCTTATTAGCTTTTTTATTTTCAAATCTTATAAGTGCATTGAATACAATATCTGGTAAAAATATATACTGTAATGTTGTCTTTTTAAGTAGACGGAACATAATCCATCAACATTGACCGATTCCTATTGAAAAGAAGTTGTGTTATGTCACATTTTTTTTCCTGTCGACGTTTGTTTGTATGTTTTATTTGACTGTGCTCGGAAAGATTCTTTGATCAGACCAAGTTTTATTTTTTTTAAGTTTTGACACATGTTATACTAACTAATAATACTTTTTGCTTTTTTATGTTAAGAAGTGAATAGACGATAGTAATTGATACCTATAATAATTAATAGTAATGATGATCCTCTTGGGAGGATCAGCTAAACCACAGTCCTAAAACTGGAGAGGGCGCAGAGAGCAAACTCAAGGTTAGCATGTTTCTTCCTTCCGTTATCCTACATCAGATCTGTACAAAAAAGCGGGGGTAACGGGGGTACTTTCGGAAGCAACTTTTGTTATACAAACGGTGCAAAACAACATTCCATGCTTGCGTATGACCCTGTCACTATTACAAAAAAAGCGTAGAAAGGACACTGTTTGTAGACTTCAACCTAGTAAAACTACATTTGCACATCGATTTTTTAACTATGAAGGTCCTAATTTATACAATAAGGTAAATAGAGTTCTCTCAATTTATTCTCTTAAACAGATTTCTGTTAAGAAAAGGGTAAAAAAATGGTTACTCAATTTAAATTATGCAGACACCGAGGGATTGTTGTAACTATGCATTTTATGTGGGTTTTTAATAGGTACTAGTATGATTTATTGTTAAGTTTTTAGCATGAACATGTTTTTAGTTTTGTATGCTTGGATGATTTTTCATTACCTATGTGTTGTAATGACGATTGTTAACTTGTTTATTCCGAAGGCGAGAACCTGGTGATCTGTGTCACAGATTTTTGTCTTTTCAGACACCAGCTTCTCACATCCAAATTAATTATTGTGAAATGATCGCATTGTTTGTATATTGTTCTTCTGATGTTAGATGGAATAAATAAATTATTATTATTATTGATGCCTCTGAGAGACAGTGTGTAAGACACAAAATATCACGAAAACCACGCAGGAGCACGATCTTCAAAAATATAAAAGACGCACATATGTACAGCATCGATATAAACTGATCATGACTAAGAAATTCAATTCCGTTGAAGGAAACCTGACGCAATGTAGCATGGTATCCTTTTTACATATTGTGAGAAACGTCTATTGTAATTCTATCGAATTTCTATCAATCATTTACATTTATTTCTAGAAACGTAATAATAAAACGCCTTAAGGCTATTTGATTACTTCCTTTATATTTTGGATATAACGTAGCATACTTCAACTGAAGACATTTGTACTTTTAAAATACTATTTTTTCGTAAACAGATGATAGATATCAAAAGAAGGTTAATGAAAACAACGTCCGAGCAGAGGAAAAGTTGCAATACCTTCGCAAGGAAGCTATTTATTTTTCTCATGTTATAAGAATTTTTTCTTCCGCTTGCCACCAGACTTCTTTGTGCATTGCACCGAGTTGGAAATATTAGCGCTCTTAGTCTTTGATAAGGCTGTTTTTCACTTAGCACTTTTAATGCTTCATGTCACTTTTCATAACTGGCCGGAATAACTTTATGAACATTGTTAAATAAATTTTAAAATAATAAAGTTAAATTGCAATGTTATCATTAAATATAATCAACTATGTATGTGTACTGTACAATAATAAAAACTAATTTTAAATAATTGAATCAATCAAAAACATATATAATATAAAGTAAGTTTGTATAAAAAAATAATACAATATGAATTTATCTCGACGTCTTGAGAGTAGACCGACCGAACACGTAGATATTGTAATTAACTCTGTAACTCCGCGATTGAGTTTGTGACATTATTCAAAATACCACAATATTTTCAATTTTTACCAGAATCCAGGCATCACAAAAATGAATCCTATTCTACAGATTCTAATCAGCATGGGGCCTGTGTGGTTGGTTACGGCTTAATCACCCTACCAGGCTTTCCTAATATGGGAAAGCCTGGTGTCTGCAGTGAGACGTTTGTAGGATAATGATGATAATGATCTGTCTGTATAAAATCTGCGTGTATAAAGTCGTGCCTTTAATCTTGAAATGCGTGTTGTTGGTCTTTCATATGCACACGGAATATAAGCATCACGGTGCTTTATAAGGACCTCGACATAAAGCTACTCACCTTTTCAGTGTCCTTACTTAAATTTGGATTTAAGATTTGATGTGTATGTATAATAGATTCACCGGGCAAATAGTGGCCCGGTCCTTGGCATGTGTGGGGCCGAAGCCAACTGCACAAAGGCCCCTTTTTCAATTTTTATCTTTATATGTGTTACACGTGGCGGATTCCATCACAGAATGCACAATATGATGACCATGATGACCTCTGCCAAGTGTAAAGACTATTGAAAATATGTGGAAACTATGATACTGGGCTATGGAATTGGCTTTTGGTGGACTGGCTACCTGGGCTATGGGAGAGACTGCGGACGCCTGCCATAAACTAATGTCAAAGTAAAATAGCAACAGGCCATATTTTTATTATTATAGAATAGAATTCTAGCGGTCCGCCAATATACACTGAATCAGCGCGGCGGCTTACAATTCAGCACCACCCCATGTTAAAAAATCTTAAGTAATGTCCGTTAAGCAATAGTAGCAGTGATGTATGTTGAGAAACGTTACTCAAATAAGGATAAGCACCTGAAATCATATGAAATTTTGCAACGTTTTTAACTTATTGTCATCGTTATCAGTCCACAATAAGTAGGGTAGTGTCACCAGTAAAAACAATTCAGTTATTGGGCAACTCCAAGTTGTCACATAGAGTGTGTAAATTAGGCGGCAGCTGGCGTGCCCGAACGGAATAGTGATGAGCCTCCGATGCCTGGATTGCTTTATTTTTCCCCGTCGCTATTTTTATTTAGATAATAAAAGCATAAATCGTTTGATTTTGTATGTATGAAAATCCTAAATTATGTTATGACGATTGGAAGAGAATTTTTAGTTTTAAATCAAGAAAATGTGTTTGTGCAATTTATTGTTTAAATGTTGCCTCTTTTTAGGGTTCTGTAGCCCATTTGGCTAGCCCAAAAAACGGAACCCTTATAGATTCGTCAAGTCTGTCTATCTTTCCGTCCGCCTGTATGTCACACCCTTTTTTCATCGCAACTATAAGCATTACACTATTCAAATTTTGTAAGTACTCGTATATTTATTCTGTGAACCGCTATTAGGTTTCGACAAGAAACTTGAAAAAATAATTATATATTTTGGGGTTCCCATACATTGAACTGAAAATCAAAAAATTTTTTTATAGTTTGTAATGATCTGCGTGTTTTCTATGTATAATATGTGTGTATTTACAAAAAAAATAGTATCCGGTGTTTAGTACCCATAATACAGGCTTCACGCTTAACTTGGGGCTAGATGGCGCTGTGTGAATATCTGTCGATATTTATTTATTTATTATTTATAAACGTTTCAATCGCATGATGGTAACAACACTAAATGTTCCAGTAAATTGAGATGAGATGTAACACACGCTGACCACTCGTGTGAAGTTGGCGTGCTTTGCATTACTGAAATTGTTTTGTGGCCAGTGCAAACTTCTCTAGGTGGCTTAACTATTCCTCAACATTGCGGTCAACCGCTATATTTCACACAAACTAGTACGTAACAAACGGATACCCGAAAAGTTACCTTTTAACTTACCAGTCGTAATGTTTCATATATTTAAAATAAGACAACTTCTGCACGTTTCTAGTTTTATTTACATTTAACTGCGTACCATTGCACGGCAGACTTAAAAGTAACACATGTGAAGAAGAAGTTCCATAAAATAAAGAAAATTGACAATTCAAATGGACAAATAAATATTTATTTTGTGTTTGATAAATGTCAGGCTAGGTATACTCAGTAATGTAGTCACAGTCCTGTTTATTTTGAAACACTGAAAATCATCATAATAATACCTTGTACTGTAAGATATTTGGTACTTAGCAAAAATGTTATATTATATGTGATATATATATGAATAATTTTCAAAAAATAATTTCTTATGACTTAAATTACAGTGAAATTGCAAATGGAAAAAAAATAAAAATAACGATATCCAGATGTTTCACTGGCAGCCCCACCCTTTAACTCCGAATAACTTGTACTAGAAGCATAACGGCTATTGTTGAGATGCTATACAACGTATAAGTTTCCAAGTTAATTGATATTTGCATTGTTTGTAAAATTAAAATGAGTTTTTTCGCACTTAACATAAATGAAAATAAAGTTTATGTTTTAATACTAAAATTTGCAAGCATTATATTCAAGATACTCATACATTAGTGTTCGTTCATATTATCATATAAAAGTTTGAATTTTTGTTTCTTATTAAGTTATATCACAAGATCTTAGACCTTAAAACAACGAAGAATTTCTTTATAAATGTATTTATATTATAATTATAGCGTAGAACATTCTATTATTTTGTTTCATGGTGAAAACCACAGACATCCGAATATACAATTAGACTGGACAAGCCGCCAAGTTTATAGGCAGTCTCAGTGTCGCAATTTCTTTTCGGTTCTTACCTGTAAAAAGGTATTATATTTCTTGGTAAATTTACTGATTCATTGCGATGATGGCATGTTACAATTGCGCAGGATGGCATTTTGGGAAAAAATGGTTATTTTTTCTAATATTCGTGCGTCTTGATTCGTCTCACAGAGCGTAAACTGGTAGCCAGTGTTGCTCGTTGAGTTACATTTGTGCCTTAAAAGCGGCTTGCCCATCTGTATTGGGAAATCTGTGGTGAAAACACACTGAATGCTTAAGGCCAAAGCACTAGAGGCACAAATGTAAAGTCCTTATAAATAATATTTTTATATATCGTACATAATATTTTTAAGATGATTAGTGACACTCAACGTCGATGTCACAATTTGAGTACCTATACGACTACAATATAAATTTCAATAAATACGTTACAGGTCCATTTATATAGTTCAGTTTTGCAATTGGTTTTTATGATATTTTTGTCTCCCGCCTGCAATACCATGAAAAGTATATAATGTTTGCACTTTATGGTAGAGCTTTTTTGCCCTTTTCAGTGAGTATTTTTGGCAATTGGTTTTTTTTAATTAATATTTTTTTATTCTAGACTTTTTAGTTAACTAATAGATTTAAGTTCTGACTGCTCAGAGCTTTGTTTTCTATTTTCTGAAAATAAATAGTTTGAAGATCAATATTTCGTAACCAAAGCGTTGAAACGAAAATCTGTTTTCACATACTTGTACCACTTTTGAAAGATTTATTCAACGGTGACCCACTCGATTGAAACCAAAAAATATTTTTCAAACATACAAAATGCTGTTCATAATCCGCCATTTTGAATTATTATACTTTTAATGTACCCAGTGACACTCGGACTATAAAAACAAATCTAACAACACTTTATCTCTCAATCTGTTTAGGCTGCAGCAGGAAACATAAAAATCTACACACATACATAAATATAATTAATAATTATGTAAAAAGGGTAAAATTGTTGAGTTAACCATTAGAACTAAGGCTGTCAAGGAATATCAATAGAAATGCTGTTGTTTGTGAGACAGTTGTACCTAGCGATGTATGTTCAGAATTATGTGGATACTTTTCACAAAAAAAAACCTTGTTAACAATAATTTGTACACATTTAAAACAACATTGAATTTTCGTTAATGTTTAAACACACCTTTTCACCTTTCACCTATAATCTTGAAGGTTATTTGCGAAATTTGTTTACATCAAAAGCGTGAAATCCAAAAATGCATTGTGTCAAAGGCAGAATATTTTTGAAAGGTTAACGGAATCGATTTCCGAAATTTCCTCTGAATGAATAGCACACGTGTACGATGATTAATTTTAAAAAGACCACCTTGCTTGCCCTTTAATATTTATACAAATATAATATGAATTGTCATCAAAAATATTAGCTTTTCACTCCTTACCAAGAACTAGTCAGTGATTATAATATGATAAATACGGATTCTTTAAATGTTATCTGTTGCATTTCTCAGTACATCGTCAACTAAAACGCGTATATAATATAATCACACTTATTTACGCTTTTTAGTTAAGTAAACAAAAGCCAAACTTACCTATTGATTATATCACTAAAGTAGCGAGTTAGTTATGGTATTTGGATCCAATTTGTGGCGAAAATTCTTTAGTGACCGATGCCACCGCGGCATGCCAGGCATCTCGCGGGGCAATAGACATGCCACCGATATTAGCTCTAACTGCTTCAAATGGACCAACTTGAGTATTGAGCCTAATCACAGTTGATTAAGAGATATTGGCTGGAACATCATTGGAAGTTACTCATTGGATTATACGTGCTATTATATCGACTTATATTGAATTGTTCATTAATAAGGAAATTTCGTTAACTGACTATTAAACTTTTATTTAAATATAATATGAAAAAAATCTTTAAAATTTTTCGGAGTTTCTATTTTATTATAGCGTTAAGAACTTCGATTGTTTAATGCTATATTAAAACTGAATTTTCAGAAAAAGATATCTTACATAGATATCTTTTTCTTTGACAAATATTATGCTTCAAAAAATGACGCAAATCTGTCATTTTGCTTGAAAGATTCTGTTTAGACTTCTTATACATATTCTTAAACAATTTTTACAAGTCTAATTGAATACTTTGTAGGTACCGCCTTCCTCTGCTTGCTGCTAAGAGCCACTTGAATAATTAAAAATCGTTTCAAACATTTTTTCCCTGGCCGCTGTACAAAATTCATATTCAGAATCATAAGGCGATTAGAATTCTATTTCGCCAAAAGAAGGCCCAAATGTTTTTGCAATGTCGTTATTTAAAATGTCAGAGAAATTCGGAGGTAGCTTTCTTAAAGCGTTTCCGATAAATTTGCATTAACATTTTGTGTATTATGTTGAGACTTTCTTAGCTGATATTCAGGGTTCTGGACCTTACGATCTACGTTTGCATGCATAATGTGTAAACTCTCCAAATTCCTTCTTCAGCGAATATAAAGTTACTGTCAGAACGAATTACTCTTTCCCGCCTTAAATTCTGATTGAACGCCTTCTGACGAAATAGAGCGCATTTTTTAAGATTACCCTTCGGTAACTGTTATATAGTATTCTCAGGAGTGATTTTGGATGCTAAGCATTTAATTTAAGTGCATGACACATCAAAACGAAAATAATGTTTTATGTGTGCTGGACTGATATGAATAAGGTTAAGAGTTTGCTTCCGATATTATTACAATAATTAAATATTAATATCGAAAGACATTCACACAGTGCTACGAGTATGTAGTCCCAATTTGAGCAGAGCTTGTTTTATGGGCACTAAACAACCGATAAACATACTTTACTTGTCTTGTAAATACATGTATGTACGTACATATTATACAAAGAAACACCCAAACCCATATTAAAAATTACTCACGATTTGCACGAATGAATGATTAAATCAATGAATGATTTAATTGCTAACTTTATTGTTTTTACCTGAAAATCCTTTAAAACTAATATACTATTTACGAAATACTACAACATTGCCGTCACGTCAACATCATGACGTGACGGCAATGTATATTGTTGTATGTATAATGTATTATATATATATAATTCCAGTACAGTGGAAAGTTAGCAAAGTGAACCTTTGAGCAGGTAAGTTGCGAAAAGATTGTGATGCCAAATTTTGTTTGCACATCAACATATCATGCCATCTGGCCAAATTTTAGTACCTAAAGGAATATGGCCGACGGGTGCTGCACGTAAATCATAAAGTTCAGGAAGCGACGGTTTCAAGAACTGGAGTTGTGGAACAAAAACAGCTGCTGTAACAAAGGAAGGAAATCAATATCTTTTTCACCCTACAGCCTACAAGTAAATTGTTTTTATTAACCCTGTGATGGCCGTTACTCGTATTTGTGCCTTTTTTATATTGAAATCGAATGGTATATTACGGCTTAATTTGAAACATATAAAGGATAAGGTAAGCCATTTCTGGAAAACTTCCAACGTATTTTTTTTTATAAAATATATAAAACGTATATATATTTTATAGATCAATAACTCAGACTACTACAATGAGTCTGAAACTGCCAACCATGGATCATGTAGCCAAAGTATTTCCTTTTTTTTAAACTAACGACCCTCCCCGTCTCAACGTCTTTATATAAAGTTTTAGGCATGCATGCAAGCCAACTAATTGAGTTTATTAACGCGACAAGAAATTAGTAATCCCTAAAATACAAATGTAATGTTTATAGTAATATTATATATATATAGTGTAAGTAAGACCGTGGTCCAATTATTTGAACAGAGCAGTTGGCCCCGCACTAAATAATTGATGTGTGTGTTTAAAATAAGGAAAATAAAATTCCTTTAAAACCTTCCTTTTCAAAAATATATATTTATTTTTTTATAATATATATCAATCACCATCATCATCAGCTCATTATACGTCCCCACCGAAAAATACGAGCCTACCCGTACGCAGGCACAGTGCGGATTGGTCGACTCAACCCACAACCTTTGAATCTGTTAAAAGGCTGTGCGTGAAGGTTTCTAGTTACGTGAGGAAGGTTTCAGGTTTAGTGTGGAATGTTGATGTTTTCCTTCACCGTTAGAGCGTTGGATAAATTATAATTTCGAAAATTCGAAAATTCTTGGGTACGTGGCAGGGTTTGAACTTGAACCCTCAATATCGGAAGGCAACAGTCCATACCAATGAGCCACCGAAGCTCTGATTCTTATACACGTTATGTAAACTCCTCATATATTGTAATCATATTATGAGTGTGACCATAAAGGCCGCTAGGGAATGGCCAATAAATCGAATGCCCGCTTGCATTTTCCAATATGGAGCCAGTAAACTGCGACTACAATATTCTGGGCAGTGTAAAGCATGGAATGTATGTCAAGTGTTGTATAACAGCAGTTTACCTGATGTGGGCGGGCGTGGCAAACAAGTTGGCACAAAGGATAGAGTAAACAGCTCTCTGCAGCATGCCTTGCGAGGCCAGCTACGCTTCAGATCACTATGATCATAACGTTTAATATTCAGCTTTCATGTAAGCTGTAGAAACTTGGGTGCATTGGTATATGAGAGTACTAAATCTATCGTTCGATGGAGAAAATGCTATTCTGATTTTTCTCACTTATTTTTTCCCTTACTTATTTCATTATGAAATGTGAGAATAATGTTTTTCTTGGCACCAACACATCTATTTTACAAGAAATTGAATTGGGAAAGTGTAATTTGAATAATACCGTTTCGACATGGGTAATATTAAAGTGCGATTTTCAAATCGAACTACAAAAAGATTTAACCTGATTTGAAACCTTGTTTCTTAATTGTTGCAAGGTGTAATCAACAATCTGAACGCCTTTTGCAGATTGTGTCGACTGTAACTAGCAGAATATCGAAATAAAATGTGATAACATTCATGCTTGAACCACGAGTAGTAAACGTATTGAACATTTACATAGTTGCAGTTTTAAACAAATGCATCTAGTCAACATTGTGCTAAGAAACAACGAGATTAAGCCCCCACAGCTCAGAAATGAAGAGATGACCAGCGTTAGCATACATAATGCGCTTGGACAAAGCAAGATTTATTCGAGATGCCGCAAGATCTAGCGCAGACCTCCCACTACGGAAGGCAAGACGAATTGTGTACATGTCTGTACTTAGTGAACCATATATCCATCTGCTTTCCTACTCGCCGCTTCCCTCAGTTAATGACGCAGTATCATGCGCTATAAAGCGTAAACCATCGAGTTTGCTCCAAACATAAAATAGTGGTTTGGATTACAAGTTAAACTTAGTCGGTTAAATCACTTGACGTTTAGTGTAGTAGTGTATTATAATAAATGTACTACATACGAGTTCTCTACATTTTTTGGATCCCATAATATCACCTTATATTACTAGTAATAGCAAAATACTACTGAATATATCGAGGATTTGAAGAAGCCTAACATACAATTTAGTGTTTAACGCGCCATTTACACGGTGGACTAGAAGCATTAAATCTATAATAAAATTTTGTAGTTCTTCAGATCTTAAAACGATCGTGCGCGTCTTATAACAGTAACTATGAATGTTAAATAATTTGATGATAGATATCAATCTCATTTAAATAATGTACCTAAAACACAAAGTAGAAAATTTAAATGAAACAATTTTGTCAACATCACGCAGTCCAACTACATTGGATTTGAAACTCAAAAGAAAATGGCCAATTTCTCCTCTAGTTCTATTAGATACTCAGCTAAGTTATTTCAGAGTACCCTAACTTGATATCTTTTATCTCTATCCAATTATCCTGAATTGGATTTCACGAACAATATTTTAGTTGAACTTATAATTAGAGGGGACTTAATTTAGTGGAGCGTTGATTTGTGAAAGAAGATATATTTTGAAGTAGCTAAGCTTATTTAATAGGAAAAAAATCAGAATTGTACGTAATAATACTAATTCGAATCAAAAACAAAAGCTTTCATTTTGGATTTTGTTGTCAGTTTTTAAATGTATTTAAATTAAAAACTTTGTTTTCTGTATTGGTTGTAGGTTGTACTCTAAGCCGGTGGTAGGTTAAGGTTAATAGTGATTTCTGACTTTTACTAAACAGACAATCTATTTATGACTGTCGCCTGTGGCAAGTGATTTATTTTAGATAAGGAAAAAAATACCACTTGATCATGGAACTATTCTGAATTAAATGAAATCCGCCAATGTATTTTCATTATTTATATTTTAAAAGTGATGGTTTGAAAGCATTTCGAAATAAAACGATCGAATATCTATTAAAGTAATAATCAAGTTAATAATTATTTTGTGACTCACAAGTATTATGTTGTGATGATGTTACCGAACGGTCTTTCATGTCTGTACAGCGTTGCTGGCGAATTTATCCTGAACCATACGTAGAGAAGTCGAAGACAATTTAAAAAATGAACTTGTAAGGACAAACGGAGCTAATTTCGTTGAGCGGTTGAAGCGGCGACAGCGCCCCGACATTTATTGGCTGCGACCCTGTGACGTCACGCGCGGCCGACAGTGACGGACGATCGCACCGAATGCGAAACGAGACTTATTGGTGACGATTTTTCAACGTCACCCGATGCACGCTTAAATACGGATCCCTTTCTCATTTAACTTTGCGTGTCTTTCCACCGACCTAGCGGTCAATGCACTGCATTCTGCAAGACTTTAAATGAGTCATTAATTTTTACTTTTCGCGTTTTAGGTGGATGTTCTCAAGTAAACAAAGAAAAATCTGTTACGGACAACAATACATTTTTAATTAAAAAATAATAAAATTTTAATATTCTTCAATTTGTTTCAGATTAATTTTGATTTGCCCGGGTTCCGAGTACATCGAGTAGTTAATTTTAAAACTGAAGCAATTGGATAAGTCTATTAATGAAAACATATTGAGTATGATGATGTATTACTTAAAATATTTTTATAAGGTTTTATCTGACTCATATAATCTCTGCATTAGACGGAAAAGTATTATCATGAAATGAAATATAGAACACAAAATAGTGTCAAAAAGTAAATGAACTTTTATTTTCAGTAAGTTAGCGAGTTACTTGATTTCCCGGAATAACCGTGTAAAATACATTGTGTTGAAAAAACAAAGATTTCACAATCCGAACCAGGATTAAATGTTTGCCTTCTTCTTAAAGGTACGATTCATGCAATGTTGTTTAATTTTGACTAGGCCGAGAATAGAGGGATTATTTAACGCTAAATTCCTGTTAGTTTAGGTCAACTCAATTTGCTTAAAAAGTCATTGTAAAATCGGTGGAAATTTTGCGGCAAACTACCTTAGATTATTTTTACACCGAAATTTCATCAATTCATGAGTGACAATATTGAAATCCTTGTCTCTCATTATATCAAACATGAATACCATTCCTCGTGGATGGCTTTCAAAGAAAACGGAAACAAACGTGTCCAATGGCAACGTATAAATTTGGCCCGATTCGCGGCGTAGAAGCAGTAATTAAACTGTAAATTACTGCTAAGTGCGGACCCGGACGAAGGTCGTATCGGGCCTTCCAAGAATACCAATGAACCCGAGACCGTAATCAAAAATTTATTTAGCCTCTAGGGTACGTATGAGATACTCACAACTTTATCTCGTATTGGTTCCTTTGCAATGCTTTTAAATAATATATTTCCTGGATTTGCTATACCTACCTACTGAAAGATATGCACATGAAAATCTTCTGTAGAAGAGCGATAAAATCTCAAATACTATCGACAAATGCATAGCGATGGTATGCACTTGAAAAAAATTCTTAAAATTGGCTTCACATTATCATTGAGGTTATCGTAATTATTAAGGATCCTTATTTTTCGTAACTGTTTTACATGAATAGCTTAGATAAATTGTAAGAAACAGATACTACTTTCTTTTTTTCGATAAATATATATGAAGTACGGGTTACTTATTTCAAGCTTCAGAGAATTCAATAGAATACTTTTTAATTTTATTTCACCTAACAAACCGAATGGAATTAATAAAACCCTTTGTCAAAGTTCATCTAGATCCACAAAAATATATTTCAATAAAATTTGTTCATGGCAACTTTTTATTTTGTTGATTACAGCATAAAAGACATTGTAATTATTTTTTCCATGCTTCGGGGACGAGATTGATGAAGCTGAAGCAGACGAGGGACATCTAAAAACATTCAGTACATGTCATGGGATTTAATTAATTGTGTTCGTAAATGATGGAGAGGGCAAAATAAAATAAATTGTTTCGGATTCGACCTCGTGTCATGCTCCATTATTGTATTTCAATGTTAAAGTACTTCATTTTGTCTTTATGGAACGCGATGTTTATCGAAAAACTTGGATTCTTTTCGTTTTAAATATTTGTTTTTCGTATTTGAATAGCAACATAATATTATAAGTAAACTTACAAAAACTTTGTTTTATTTGTGGTTCTCAATAAAATTTATGTTTTGTCACGATCGACTAAGTAATACTGAACAGGAGGCACAAATGGGCTCCTTACTGGTCCCATGGCTGATATGAGAGGTTCCTGAAAGTATCACTGGCTGGTAAGGTCGGGTTGAATCCCATAAGTCATATGGTTTTATTCCATTAAAAGTTCCTATTTAAATAAGTGTGGGACCATGCTTTGGCATAAATGTTCAAGTCCAACCAGAGTGAAGTCCAAACTCTCTTACCTCGTAATTTTCTTGCCTTTTTTATAAAGTAAGTAACTCAGTCGTTTCTTCTTTGAAGTTGCGGTATCGCGTTACTTCAGATGGACCGTTACTAAGATCGTTGGCCTGCCTAGTCAAGAACAAGAAAGATTCAAAAGATACGACGAGTTGACTTTTATCGATATTTTTATCTTATAAATTAGTTAATTCTTAAGGTTTACGCTGTGATTGACGATATCAAAACTCGTTACGGGGCGGACTACGGATGTAGACCCTCAATTACTATGCCCCTGATATTCCCAAAGATATTAGTAAAGTTGCGACAAGGAGGCGCGTGAAGAGGTCTCACCATGAAACTTCCTCGCCATTTTAACTCGTAAAAGAAGGAAACTGCTGCTGTGAATAGATAATAAGGATTTTATTAAAATTCCTTGCCCTTGTTTTGCCATTCTCGGGCCCGAGTTGCCGGACGTCTTTGTTTTGGCGGCATGCGGACCTAAAGCTCACCCAAAGTCTCTCATCGTTGTTCTCAATAAATTTTCAATACCTCATTCATGACTTCGAAGTTTAAGTTTAGAGGTAATATTTGATTTTTATTTATTTTGTAACTTAACTTAGTCTCTTTGATGTGTATACTGAGGTTTACTTTGAAGTTTGATATTAAAAGTGTGCGAAGTAATTACACAATTTAATTTACCCTACCCCATTCCATCACACAATACGCCGGCGTCCTTAAGAGTTTGTCGTTAGTTTACCATTTATTGCACAAATCGTTTTGGTTCAACATTTATAACGTGTACGCTTAAGGAGTGGATATCTGTCTGAAAGCGTGCTCCCCGATCACTATAATTTGGGCATTTCCTAGGCGAGAGTGAATCATAATATAACTTCGGCTGTGTTTTTGCTTTAGAAGTGCTATAAAATATATAACAGCATAAAGTCAATTGTCATTTAGGACGAGTATTACATATTATAAGGAAACTTTCGATGTACAAATAAAAATTATAATAATTGGAAGGCTTTTGATTCACCATATAATTTTCTGCGGTGCTGTGCTATCATTGATACATAGTAGGTATGATGCAAATGTAAATTACAACGATGGTCGTCACTGTTTTAATTAATCTCGCCGTCCTCGGAATAACAACGAATTCAATTTTCTGGTCGAATGGCTCGCCATTTCCAAACGTGCGGCTGGTGTGGTTGCAGTTCCATTTTTTTAGCCATTCCTCATTCCGATGTGCATTCAATTTATAAACGTGGCAGTGAAGGATGGTGCAATCTAGTTTAAGTTAAGATCTACGTTGTAGATTGGCTCTTTAGTGGTTGTCTGGTAGGGACCTAACCTTCTTAGAGAAGCCTTGTTCCGAGAAAGAAATTCTACATTTAATTTACAGAGTTAATAGAATACCGCACTTCCTAGTTAATTGCTTAGTTAGCAATTGCTAATTTCTTTTGTTTGTTCTCTCATGTTCAAATTCACACAAAATTTTATTTAATTATTTTCTTACGAAAGAAATAAATAAAAAAAAAAAATTGCGTTAAAGCACTGCGTCAGCCATGTTCACGCTACTGAACCATGTGCTGAACTGTGCTGTGCTGAACTGGCTATTGTGCGCAAGCGGAGCCACCATCTCGAGCACGTTAGCGGACACGTTGGCCCTTTAGATTCATTTGCACACGATTTCTGGGTCACCTGAGCTTTCAGAGACCACTCAGTGGCATTTTTTGCTGAAATTAGATAATTATTGCTAACAAAAGTTTATAAGTTTTTATTATTTAATGTACTAACAAATATGGATGTAATTGTAAGATGAATGTTAAATAAATCATTACTATTTTTAAATACCGGCAAGCGCAGCGTTCCCACGGCCGCCCACAAGATGGACATATGACCTGAGGAAGGGTGCAGGTGGCCGTTGGATGCAGATAGCTTCCGACCGTTTGGAATCGTAGTTATTGGGGGAGGCCTATGATGAGGATTATTAAAAAAACATTTCACAAGCAATGTCAGTGTTTCATTACGCAAAGGTTCTAACTAGGAAATCATAATGAATATGACAAGCAGTCATTTAAAAACTGCATTATTAATCTAATTTTTAAAAGATATACTGCCATGTCAATAATGCATAAAAACCAAAAATAATATTTCGCAAATAATTTGTTCGACTAAATTTTAATTATAAACTTTTGTTTACTAAAATAAATCAAGACAGAATGCACCGAATTCAATGAACAAATATAAAGTCATTTCGGGCGGTACGCTCGCTTCGTCCGCTTGGCTTAGCGAGCATTGTGGTCTGAGTTCTAACCTAACCAATACAAGTTTTTGCATATAAATGTTAAAAATAATTATGCATTAATGAAACCCGGTGAGTGGAAGTTAATCTTTGAAATCCTGCTAATGTCTTCTAAGTTACTTTTCTACCTGTATTCTGATTTAATGATGAAATTCAAAATGTTTAGCTTTCCTTTCTTGCCTCATATTATCAACCTCTTAGGTACCCAATTGTATTTTTTATGTGGCAATTTATATTTTAATGTCACTGCTATTCCAACAAATAGTAGATAAAGGAAAAGAACTAAATATAAACAAATACAGAATATCATTGAATATAATTATGTGAATAGGGAACATAATGATCATTTTCAAGGAACATTCTATCAAAGATCATTTCACGAGATGTGTCTAATGTATCGGAATTATTCATTGTTGTGTGACCCTAATTCGTGACATGAAGCAGTAGGAATGTGCGTTTGATCGAATCTTGTACGGATGACAATTAAACGATTCAATAACGTTGCATTTATGCTCATTGCAAAAGATTTACGAATAATTTTACATAACTGTTTAACCCTTTGAACGCCAATGACACAACAAGCGACAAAAACAATAGATTTTCTATTGCGTCTGTATTCCTGGCGTTCATATAATAAATCTTAGGTATTTACATGATATTAATAAAATACCTACTCATACAAAATAATTGTGTTTAATTTAAAATCACTCAGTTAGCACATCTTATAAACTAATTGGGCTAGTTCTTGGGAATACTGTTCTTCTTTAATATTCAAATCAAATCAAAACATTTATTTCAGATGCAGCATCCATAGTACATAAAATATTTTTTTCAATTCACTAAATACTAAACATTTAACAGGCATTCATACATTTTTATTATTAAATATTTCTTGTCTTTCTGACATTACAAAATAACCAGTATTAACATTAACTTATTAAACAAGGTAGATGAAATTATAAATTGGAAACAATTATTATTTGTATATGTGCCTGTGTGTTTTTTACATAATGTTAACACACATTATAAATAAATAAAATAAATAAAATAAAAATTATTTATTTCAGATTTGCATCCATAGAATGTTAGTACGTTAGCAACAATTTGTCTTAAAATAAATTAGTATACAGTGTTAGTAAGTTACAAACAATTACACAAATTGACCTGTAACTGTTCTTATCCAATGGGTTTGGATGGGACAGTCGTCGGGCAATAATCGTCCTCAGAATGCCATTGTCGCTGGCTCTCATACGTCGCATCAAAGATGCAGATTTCTTGCGCATGATCGCGTGAAAGCCGTCCACCCGAGCGTCCGCGAACATTCCCGAAGCGCTGCAGAATCGCGGCAGCCGCAACAGCATTCTGAAGGCGTTATTATATTGTATTCGTAGGGCGTTGTAGGTTCGACGCGCATAACTCACCCACAGACCACTCGAGTAAAACGATTGACAAAACGCCCTAAATAGAGTAATCCTGACCTCCGCCGTACTTCGAGCGAACCTGCGTGCGAGCATATTGCTTCTCACCGCCAGCGCCCTACGCTCTCTCTCAATATCATCGTTGTCATTCAAATCAGCAGGTAACAATATGGCCCAGGTATTTAAATTTGTTCACATTATTTAATATTACACCATTAAGACTAATCGGTGGCACATGACCTGGAATACGTTTTCCCGCGTTACTAGAATTTCGCTTTTCTTGGCATTATAGACCAGACCATGAGCCTCGGCATAGGACTCGCATACAGTTACTAATTTCCTCAATCCACCGATCGAGGGCTCAGAAGCACCATGTCATCAGCGTAGCTTAGGTTATTGAGACACTGTCCATCTATGTAACAGCCAATATGGATGCCGCTGAGCTCCCAATCAGCCGATTGACGTACAGATTAAAAAGGGTAGGGAACTAAGCCCCCTGTCTTACACCGCAGTCAAGAGATACTCTTCCGACAAAACACCCGCCCACCGGACCTGATTTTTTTGGTACTTGTACCAAAATTATAGGTTTGTTATAAGACATTATAATTATAGGCTATGATGGCTCTTCGTAAAAAAAAACAATTATTTATATAACCCAAAAGGTACAATTTAAATAAATCGTCTGTTATTCTCACCGTCTTTCGGGCGGAGAGACTGCTTTATTGCGCCATTTCAAAGAATAATGTTTGTTATGGTGAAAAATTGTGACAAAACATTTTTAGACCCAGTTTGAAAATGTAAGGGAAGTGACAAATATAAAGTCTTTTGCAGCTCAACCAAAGTTTAAATTATGCAAAGCTATTACGATACGATTTAGAGATACCCAATAAGAATATATAACACATTTTTGGAAACTTGGGCAAAATGCGTTTTTATTATTTATTCTCATTGCAATATTGAAAATTAATGAAAGCTCATTCTTTTACAGGTAAGTACGAAAGAAAATTGTCATTACAACCCTTACAGACTTTAATGGGTAAGTAAAACCCAATGTTTGTCTGCTTTCTTTAAAACGTGTTTCTGCTTTCAAGTCTAGAGAGTTGTATTTTGTTTTAAAATAATTTTACGTATCCCTTCAATAGATAACGTTACTTTATTAAATTTCCTTATTTTGGATAAGACTACAGGATCCGTTTGTTAGAAAAAAGAATAAAATATAAAAGTCAGTAAAAATATTATTGAAAACATCAAAATAAGGCTTTTACAATTGATCATAAGTGATCCCAAGTGATAACCTGTGCAACCGTTCCCTCAATGTGCTGTTTAATCTTTTGCATGAAGTGCCTTACCATACAGGTCGTCGGCCACTACCTTCAGGATGCTGCTGTCTCTACTCCGCGCTATTTTTACATACCAACACATTAACATTTTCTGTGTTTGCACGAACATTGATGATGCAATGCAAAAGCGCGGCAGTCCTAGCAATATCTTGAAAATGATATTATATTCAGCGATTTCTTCTCAAAACTTTCGGAGACAAGTTGTGTACAGACCCTGACAATAAGCCTAGAATTGTGGTATTTTGACTGATCTGTACACCGAGCGAATTTACGATCCAACATGTTGCCACGAACCGTCAATGCTCTTCGCTTCCTCTCAATGAATCTCGTCCATAAGGACGTCAGTGAGCTTGTGCACAAGGTATTTGAAAGTGTAAGACTGTGTTAGTTCCGCTCTGTTCAGAAAGATTGAAGCTACATATGTAGGGCAATCATCGCGGTGACTTATACCATATATACTCACAAACAATGTCAAAAAGTGTAATACTCAACCTACAGATAAAGTCCTTCAATAAAATAGAGCAAGTTAAAATACTAGCTGAGTTTTCATACACAATTGTTATTAGCAATACAATACAAATGCCATTTGTTAATTTTACTGTTGACTTACGAACTGTTAAATAACACGGAGTATTTTTTTGTGAAACGTCACCATTTTTTCACATATGCGCGGGGCTTTACCAGTAGTCACGCTAATAAATAATGTAACATATTTTAATACTTATTACTGAAAGAACTTACCATATCGCCACGCTTGGAAGGTGGGTTGACGATAGCAGAACCGAAAAAAAAGTAAGATTGAATAAGAGAACGTTTGCACTCGTTTTCGACGATTTTTTTTTGTCCCTAAACAGCCTTTTACAGAGCCCTCTAGAAGAGAAGGGGTGGTGACAAATGTATTCCAATCTTCCGTCACAACAAGGCAAGCTAATAATAAATATTACGTCTTGATTAATCTTTCACTGACTTCTCCTGCGAGTATAATAGGTGTATCGTCACGCCACATTGGGTGTCATTTGTTGTATGTGACAGACAGTGATCGACATTATTCTCTACAGGTGTGTACACGCGTTGCCGTCGACTTCCCATGTCGTCAATGGGTAGGGTGAAGTAATTCGGCGAAGGTGAAATAGTTCTAATGTTTGTGAGAAAAGTATTTTATATATTCAGCTCGATAATTAACCTTTTCATAGCAATTTGCATATAAATAAAGGTTTGTTATAACAACAGTATTGAAGCTTTAATGAAAAATATTCATTGACAAAACTAAGGTCACACGAGAAGCTATTTTAACTAAAAATAGCAGTCCTTAACCTCAACTAATATGCATTGGCCACTCGTGGTTGGTTACGGCCCAAACTTTAGTTGAATCGGAGATATAGGTTAATACCAAAGTGTCTAAATATTTATTTATTCCCTATCAAATCAAGAACATTTGACACTAAATTAATGAAATATTTTACCTCGGTCTAGTTTAATGCCTCGGTATTAATTATTGTTGTAATTGAAAGTATCATTACTATGTAACGATACTTCTTTTCTATGAACTTCTTTTCTTCTTGATTCTATGAACTGCTCCTGTATTGTGACAAGCTCGTGCGAATATTGTCCAGACAGCATTCATTAATTATATTAAATTTTCTATTTGAAACCGATTGCTACAAGACTAAAGGCGATTACCTGAAAAATGATTTTCATAGAACTCGTTAACCAGAATTTTACTTGATGATATTAATTATCATTGCAAGTACTGAATCTGTTACCGTAGCCCGTTTTTCTAGTAAATAAGAAAACAACATATAATCTTGATTTTCGTGTAAATTGTCATATGCTCAAATATAAATGACGAAGACTTCAGAAGCACTTAAATAATGTAATACAATCAGCCAAAAACCAACCCAATTTGTTACTAAAAATACTATCAAAAGATAAATTTCGTCCAATAAAGTATTTATAGAAATTCGTTCTTAGATTTGAAATTGATTGTTCTTCTGGACACAATGCGTCACCGATATCTATTTTAAAATGAAGTATTCATAGAACTTTGTAAATGGCGTATTGGGATTTGGCGAGCAATAGTCTTAGTTGGATACGACAAAGTATTTAATAACACGGCATACCCGGATAGATGATCG
Organism: Leucinodes orbonalis; assembly: GCA_019425675.1. Lineage (NCBI taxonomy): Eukaryota > Metazoa > Arthropoda > Insecta > Lepidoptera > Crambidae > Leucinodes > Leucinodes orbonalis. The sequence continues at coordinate 49,959 of PQWD01014322.1, forward strand.
GTTTGTGGGTATTCCGTTCTGACCAGATCTAACCCTGGAGAACTATGCCATCATATATACTCAATCAAGAATGCGTTACATTAGATTCCTTAAAGTTACGATTAATCGATTATGGTGCGGTAAGATTGGCTAACTTCAGTAGCTGTTCGGACGAGCCAAGTTCAACCATTTGTCTAAAACATGCCCAACTTTGGCCTGACAAGAAAGTACGAATGACCTCATCAATATATTAAAGCTCTACGCGGGTCGTCTTTTATCCCATTCCCAGGGGCGTATGGTTTTAGAGTTATCTGTAATTGATATATTGGGGTACGACTTAGAATATTCTGGATGGTGTGAGTTGTAGTCGCTGATTTGAGGTTTGATGTTTTAAAATATCAAGATGCAGTAAAAAAAGGCAAGCAATAACACGACCGGGGTATCATGTGTGTGCTGCTGAGGTCCACTATTCACCAGAGTCTGCGTGCTCCTATAACATCAGACCGAAAGTTTGAAAAAGTAAATTTAGAAGATTATTAAGAAAATTTTCGTAATGCGGGTTTAGAAGAGACTCATAGTCAGTAGTGAAGGCTACTTTTTCCAGTCCAGTTAGATTTTTTATTTCGGAGATACTAATTGAAGTGACCTAAGCTATCATATGGTTACAAACTGCCTTTACCAATACATAATTTTGAAATCCCTATGAATCGTATTTACATAGCTATTTTATATTTACTGCATGAGTATTGAATAGGTAATAAATACTCTCGAGATTGTGTCTGATTATAATGTACATAAAGTTTTAGTATCTCATCTGAAAATTCATGTAAAGAGTTTTGACGCAGATCGTTATTTTGGCAAATGATCATCGCTAATATTTGGTCACTTACGCTACGAGTCACGTTGATCTAGCATATATTGCTAGAACTTCTATTGTTGTTCCTCGGCAGGTTTGAACGAGTGTGCTGTTTTCTTCCACGTTAACTGTTTATATAAAGAAATATATATTTTTAATATGATTTTGGAACCTATAGGAAACGACTGTAATCCTTCCTAACATTGTTTCGAGGCAAGAAGCGCACCAATCGCTTAAAGCCTTTAAACACCGCTGATGGATTTATGCATAAGACACAATTGATTTCCTATTGTCCCTTGCATCCTCGCGGTCAAAACCTAAATTAGAAATTTCAACCTGTCTCTCCTCGTTATCATTTGTTATATATTTTTAAAAAAACAACATGTCCTGGTGATCTTTTAAGATCTGGAAAACGAATTCAACATAAATTATTATTTCGACAATTCGTAACACGGCATTTATATTTCTAAGATTTTTGAATGAGTCTAATATTAATTACATTTTTAAATCATTTTCTAGTATATGTGTGTTTTTCTTAACAATATTTAGGTTAAGAACAAAAGGTTTTCATGACGATACGTCTCACGTACCCACGTTTATAAAAACTTTACTTGTGGAAATTCTTCATTTTACTAGTCACCTTGCTGTCGTTGCTATCGACACAAGGTTTCATATTTACAAGCTCTACGCGTCTAACGATCCTGATCTAAGTTTACAAAGGATAGAGGGTCAAAGGTCTTCTTTTATTCGAATATCTAAAGGATTTTGTCCTTGGGCCCAAGTCCAACTGAAAGCCTTACGTTTTAAGCATACAGGATTAAATATTTATTTAGATATAAGCAAAAGCTTATGATCTCATTTTATTTATGTATTAATATTTTTCGAACTGGACATTCTTAATTCGTACGGCAGTAGTATTAAGTTTTACATAGGAGGGAATCCGCATTACGAATTCCCTTTTTCTTGAACTTGAGAAAAAACGTATGTTAAAAAAGATTATTCTTTATGATTTGCAATTATTCGATTTACCGTTGGAGCAAACAAGTTCTCAAGTTACGAGTAAGAACGCGCCTCCAAAACTTGTCTACTGTAACTCCAGCCTAATGACTTACAAAAGGTCGTTGAGAAGTATATGTGCAAAACGGAGAACCAGACCTGTGTCAAGCAGTTGATAGTTAGATATAAGGCTCTCCGTTCATGAATGAAGAATGATACATGACATGTATTCTAATTAATGTGTTTTTAAATTTTGAAGTTAGTTTTAAAGTGTACAATTACGGTGTGCAAAAGTACACGGTCGCAACGTATTACATTCTAACGAAGTTACATAAATTACAAATATGGTGGCGACTAAAATTTATCCTAACAGACTAGCTAGACTCATCGCTTACCTATTTAGGTATATTAACCATTTTTATATTTTATTTGCTCGAAAGCTGCCGCGAAAAAGCAATAGGCAATCTAGCTTATGGGTAATACATTACAATACTTTTTGTCGTATTTGGAGTTTGACACATGTCATGTCTTGTAACTGGGTTTGTCTTATAACTCAGCCAAAATAACAATACAAAATCCGGTTTGAAAACCCTAAAAACTTGGAAACTTTAGATATTGGAATATTTTCTCTGTGTGTTAATTTATTGGTAAGCCCAGGAGATAGACGGTGCCATAAAGTTGGCTTGATGCCCCGCGACTCGGTGAAACTATTTCCAACTAGTTGTGAAATTGAAGACAATTTTCGAGTAACTAAGTATCAAAGAGTGCAACGACATTTCCTCTTCGCGTACTGGACTACGGAGTTGTTAAATAATAATAATAATTTATTCATAAACCAGGTGTTATACATAGTAAGCCATTACAGGTATAGCTTAGGTTAGGGGTTTACAATGTATGGTTGCAGCAAAAGGTGAACCCTGACATCTAAACTAGTAAAAAATACTGTATTTTCAGTGTCAGAACTTTTATAAATGTTATGAAAATAACATTTATAAAAGTTCAATAACATTTCGTGTAATGAAATCGCATTTTTTTGCAAAAGTGAGACCGCTATTCTGTTTGGGTTCAAATAACGATAGGAATATTATGTAGTTGGTGATAGATTCGATACTGAATCGTCTAGGTAGGTTCCACCGCAGTGCCAGATATCGTCCCGTGAAATAAAAGTGCTATGCACTTTTGTTTCGGGATGAGGGCACTGTACCTAGTGAAATTACTGGGTATAAGAGACCTAACATCGGTTGCCTCGGGTGACGTGCACAGTGCGACATTAATGAAGAATACTAACTGTTTATCAGTTGTTTGTCTTTTTCAATGCCGCTCTGTCATGTTCAGGCGTATCTTACGTGTACTTAAGCGTACTTACCATTAGGTGAGCGTGCTGAACGTTCTGTTCACTTCGTAACATATTAGAAGTTTGTACGAAGGTAATACTAATATTCAATTCCGTAGTTCTGCTTACTATCCATATTTTCCAGGAATTTCAACTGTGTGTCTCTTCCTCAATCTTAAACAAAATGATTTGTCCTTATATAGAATCACGTTTAAGTAAAACGTAAAAGAGAGAGTTCCGTGTGGTGTAGGAATACTAGAATACTGTGTGTCACCACCACGCTTCCCGCGGGTGCCGTTATAGGCAGCTTAGGGACAAATTTTTTCATGTAATCATTTAGGCTTAAGTCAGCTGTAAGTTTTCAATGTTATTACCAAAAAAATTAAAAAAATATAGGAGAATGGGAAAGAAGCGTTTACGTATCTCCAACCTACCAGCTATGTAGGTTGGAGATACGTGAGAAAACAAAACCCTTTACTGACGTGGAAGAAATCCAAAGTCCAGTAATAAACTTTTGTTTTCTAGGACTGTTATTAATAAATTTGTCTAAGAATACAGAAGGAAAAAGATATGTGAGAACTATGTTCAACAGTGGACTGCGATAGGTTGAAGAATAATAAAATATACATCCTCATTTTGATACACAAATATTGTAAAATAATCGTCAATAAACAAGTTTGTCCTTATGTCATACCCTCGTTGCTAAGTTAGACTTGTTCGTCAAAATACTTATATATCTACTCAAGTAAATGTATGTAAAGTTTACGAACACAACGTGCCACTTACAATTATGTCAGTCATCGGTCACAGCAACCGCAATATGACGTAAACAATAAATTGAAACCCGAAGACCTTAGTTGTGAGGGTCTTAACAAGACTCGGAATATAGGACTATGGTTAACGAAGCCACATAAGTTTTAAGTGGCCCCAGGGGCTCGCAAGTTCCCGTCCGTTTATCCTCCAACAAAGTTATTTGTTAGAGTGTCTACCTAAAGCGTTGTTGATGCTTACACAACTGGCCTGTCGATTTACAATACCAAAGCCTCGACAAACGAATCATCTGGGCATCCAACAAACTTTATTCTATTGTGATATCGTTCAAGTATTATTTTAGGTTAGGAAATTTCACTTCAATAGTTTTCAATTTGTGTAGGACACGTTAAGATCTCCGTTCCTGTTGCCGTAAGCTAAAAGGATAATAAAAATAAAAGTATTTAAGCTGGTTTCGATACAGTTCCTTTCAACTTTTACGTTGTACAATTAGGTTAGGGTAAGAAAAAGCAGACATTCATTATGTTATTACTATGTATTGTGCTACACATATCTAAAATGGTTATGTGTATTTTGTATGTTTGGACGTATGTTGATGGTTCTTTTGAATAATAATAATACCATATTTGATATTTGTACAGGCATTCAAGAGAGTGTGTTGTGCATATAGAAACAGAACAATCTTATCGAGAACAATTTTGACGAACTACCTTACGCGTTTAAACTGGTTCTGTGCTTAACCTTTTATATGTCTTTCAGAAATCACTTCTGAATAAGGCCGTTGAATAACGTGATATTTCAGTGTATTGGTGCCTTATCCTCTAAACATAAAATAACGTGTTTTTTTTTTAATTGTAGGCATCTTTAATTTGGGCCAACTTGAAAGATTAGTAATAAAATTTGAAAGAAGCATATATTAACCTCATTTTAAACCAAAGTGTAAAAGTAACAAATAACAACTTCAAACAGTCTAATGTCATAAATCACCATAATAAATATTCAGTACCTCGTTATCACGTAACAAAAGAACAGTTTTTTTTAATATAGTTTGCGTTGAGGTAAATATTGTCTAAATAAATTATTTGTTGCTATTAAGAAGACAATACCATCAAGGAGGCGTCAACAAATCGGTGAGATTTCAAAAACAGTACAAAGTTCGCCAGGTCATGTAGTATATATAATAAAAATAGCGCAATATACATGACGCAAATACAGAAGAATTAACATCAATACTACTAATTTACAAACTACGCAGCTTCACGCTGATTGATTCTCAAGTGGTTACAATGATCTGTAATGATTCGTTTACATATTGAAACTATTAAGACAAGAATGAAGTTTTTATTGTATTAGGAGGTGACAAAGTAGGGTTGAACATAAATAAAATTTATTTAGCAAACCTCACTGACTCGTATTACACCTGACCAAACAAAAAACGAGGGTGTAGCCAACTACCAACACGCACATAATTAGCATTCGGTTATTAAATCCAAAACCCACAAGAAGCCGCCGGGAGAAGCCTTCTGTAGATTGCACATCTAATATGGTGATGACAGTGATGATTTAGTAAATAGCAACGACTTTTCAATGTGGTATTTTCCGATGACATTAAACATTAAGTTTTATATTCAAAAAAAATCTGTGCCAGTAGCAGTTTCAGATATAAATTTTCACACGAATACATAACTGATTTGAACTTTCCACAATGCTCTGGGATATATGTTGTCGTTTTTCTCAAGAAATGCACAATTTGCACAAACACGAAGATTCCTAGCATGCTCCGAGGCTATTGTTTTTATCTCGCAAACCATTAACACGTTTGCTTACAACTGACATCACAGAATTGGACGCGACTATAGTCCACACTTTGTTTACCAGTGGATCTCCTTTTTATGGTTAACTTATATATTTATACCAAGTCAGCCACCTAGTCATAGTAAATACTAAGTTCCACCCTTCGAGGGTTCACCATTTAAGAAAGTTTTCGGGCCTATCGCCCTATGTCTGCTTTTTTATCTTCTTCAAGCACCTGATGTGAAGTGATGATGCGGCTGAGGATGCCTGTCTAGGAACAGCCTATTCACTCTTGCCTTGGAGACGGCTAAGTATCGTTTTTATCATGATTCTGATGTAGTTAATTTAAAGCTCACTATCTACAAAGACTGACAGCCAACAAAGCCAGGAACACGAATAACTATAGAAAATTATTATATTCAGCTAAGTTTTCTAAATATTTACGTTTCATTTATATATATTAAGGACATTTATGACGTGATCTTACCAATTATCTCAGAAAAGTAAATCTCACTTGCCCACAGTCAGATCAGCCGCTTACTAATAAGTACTGACTGATAAGCCCCTCAGTAGTTAGGAAATAAAAACAAAATACGAAGCAAGTATTCATCAACTGTAGCTGCTAAGGAACTCTCCGGCATCCTCGAATTTATAGTACGCAGAGGGTCCCTTCACGGCAATGGGTCCGCATATTTTGTAATAGGAACCTGCACTGGCATATCCATCGAGAAGCTTGCCACGAGAGCCGAGCAAACAACGTTTCAAACGCTATACGAATGTTTGGCTTGAACTACCGAAGCTGTAGATGAAATTAATTTCAACCATTATTCCACTATCAGATTGCATACTACTTGGGCATGCATCTATTAATATATCAATGGGGATATTTGACGACCCATTTGGTGTTGCGGTGAGACGTCGGCTGCAACACCAAGAGTTCCGGGTTCGAACCCCGGGCAGTACAAACATTTTTGTGCATGAACATGTCTGTTTGTAATGGTTGCATGTTTTCTATGTGTAATATGTATGAATTTACAAAAAAAGTATATAAGTATGTTTATCAGTTTTTTAGTACATACTAAATCCCAAAATTTGTACAGCAAAGTATATTCTATATAATTAATGTAATAAATACAATGTTTTGCAGGTGGTTTGGTGTTTTCTTGTAAAAATATGTACTGTATTTACAAAAAAAATAGTACCCACAATACAGGGTTCACGCTTAACTTAGGGGCTAGATGGCGCTGTGAGAATGTCAGTGGATATTTATTTATTTACTATTATTTTTTACTCTCACAACTTCTACGTTCATGGTTCTATTGCAAGTATTTCTTTTTAAATCAGCTTTTAACTTCCTATTGGTACAGGCCTTTCCGTATAGCAAAACTATTGGGAAATCAAGCCGTAAAATATCACCCGAGCCCAACGAGGATTGGTATTGCCTTAAAATTGTGATGTATCAAAGAACACAAAGGCTATCAGAATATAGATTTACCATTTGATATTGCCAGCAATTATTAACCAAAGCGTGCATAACTTTTGCAAACTTTCCCATGTTTCAGTAATTAATTTTACAAAATCAATTATGAGGCGAACGCGGTAGATAAAAACATGTTACGTAAGGCGTAACACGAAGTCTTGTACATTATTTACATAATGTTCATATAATTACAAATACTTTTAACAAACTTTAATGTTAACATGTTTTTGTGAAACAGTTACAGCTTATTGCTTATGTGACGGCGTTTTCCTTTATAGAAAACCAATTTACTATTATAAGTCACTTAATTAATGCTATTATTTTCTACCTGTGATAGATGTATAATAAAATATGATAGACAAGATAAAAATAACAGTATTTCTCAATTTATTACGCCTATGTCAATATACAATAGAATTCATCATTTATAAAATAATTCGTGGAAATGGCCTCTCAGACTATGATCCGATAGACTTCCTCGCCAGGTTCGAAGAGTACATTACGACATAAAATATCTTGAACAAAACATATAATCCCAAAAAAAAAAGGTCAATGAAATACGATTATATAAAACTCAGACTACCAGGATAGTTCAATCATTTGACTCAGGCGTTAAGTTTCAATAACTAACATTATTTGAAGGGTAACACTTAAACAAGGTTAGTAGGAGCACGCATGTAAGTAGTTTAATTTCCTAGGCGATGGCATCGATCTAAAGCGACACCAGTGGAATAAACTAATTTACCGCATCAACTCGCATTTCCTGCGGTAGGAATTTGAGTGCCAATATTGGGGTGCGATGTTGTGTGCGATGAGGAATTTACTGAGCAAATTAAATTTATTGGTTGTGTAATGTGCGTTATGTATTACTGCTCAATTTAGTTTTTTGGAATACCAAAAAATATTGTCACACGTACCGATATACTTGTATGTGTTACAAATATGTTACTATTTTATCTTTATGACCACAGTTATCCGACTGGCTTTGTGCTAGTTAGCCAGGCCAAGAAAAAGCCACGTTCGATGTTCGGGAGGATGCCATACGGGCCCGTGCGGTTAGCGTGAGTGTTTAAAGGTAAAGGAAAATAATACCCTTTACCTACGAGTATCATATATACTACTAACAAACATCACGAATAAAAGTAAGATTGAATAAAATATTTTTTCATTAACAAATCAATAGGATTATATCTCTGCCCATAGCTGTACGCTTACCAGATAAATGTACAAGTTTAGCCAATGACCAAAAAAAAAACAGTTTTAGCTAGGAAAACTAACAGGCAAAAAATAGGTACAGTAAAATTGTGAGACAGTGAAAGTAAAGAAAAAACAGAACCATATTTAACAATATTAAAATGTTATAATAACAAACAGTATAACAAATTAACGCAAATGAAACCCGGAAATATTATTATATGTACTCAAATGTCTGCGATATGTTATATAGTGTTATTATACAATATATCACCTATGTAAGACAAAGTTTAGAAAGAAGATTACTTTTTTATGATTTTTTTAAGGAATCTAGTTTTGTATTTTCATTACAATGTGCTTTTAGAAATATTTCCGTAGTGCAATAATCGTCCATACATTCTCGTATAACTAGATTTTTATACAAAAAAGATCGACGGTAAATAATTTATATTAATGTGAATGTCCAATCTTACACTCCGAAGATAATTTACACTTTTATGATATTTTTTATTAAAACAATAAAAAATATTATAACTAATCCTATTATGTAACTTTGTGAGACAATATTCAATTTTATATTATATTTAACTTGCACAAAGTCAAATGTAATTCGTTAAATTTTGCTTTTGTTCAAAAGAAAAATCTAAGATGGATTACTTTACTTAGCTTTTTATTTGTTCTAGCGAAAAATTCAATATATTCAGTCAGTATTTATTAAATCCGAATGTACTAAAGGTTAATACAGTTTCATACACAAATAAAAAGTTTACTCGAATATGAATTGAAATGTGTACCTTAAGGTGATCATTAAAAAACAACTCTTGCTTTCGTTCCCGAAAAGGAGACCGGTTGAAATATCTATATATATATATATTTCAATTTCACGTAAAGATCACCATTACATTCAATCAAAAAATAAAATAAAGAGGACTCAATCGCGTGACAACGATGTGTGTTCGTGTTCGGATGATGATTGTACAACTTCAGCAACTATCAATTGGTCAGTGGAATGGGTGACTGAACCAATATAATCTCGGATGCTGTTTTGGGAATGATGCAATTCGTTTACTAGGTGGTAGACTCGACACTGAGTCGTCTAGGTAGGTACCACCGCAGTGCCAGATATCAACCCGTGAAACAGAAGTGTTATGATGCACTTTTGTGTTTCGGGATGAGGGCACTGTAGCTAGTGAAATTACCGGGTATAAGAGACCTAACATCGTTGTCTCGGGTGACGGATGCAGTGCGGCGTTGATAGAGTAATAACTGTCTATCAGTTGTTGGTTCCTTTATTGCCGCTCTGTCATTGCCTGGCATATCACTTCCCATCAGGTGAGCGTCCAGACCGTCCTGTACACTTTTAACATAAAAAAACACCTTTTCTTCACATCGGACCTACGAGGTGGTGATGGCCCAATCTGTGTAGCTATGAGTAATTATGCTGTGAGTTGTAAATGGCCTGTGACATATAGTGGCACCATACAGTCTGATTGCTGAATCTAACAGTCCACTAATTGTCCCATAAAGTCGCAGACGTAATGTTCGTATTTATTTATTCTTTTCCAGCTAAGAAATTACGTTTGTTCATGAATTTTCATAAGAGGAAATAGTTTTCAATTACAATATTCATGTCATAGACTGACGACATTGTCAAAGTACGTAAAAATGATGCCCTATATTTAGCCTATAAACCGGTGCTATTAAAATAGGTATATACCCAGAAAATAACAATTCGTACTAAAATGCAGAGACTTGCGACTTTAGACTGTGTACATAAATTCGCCGTAACCTCATCACAAGTCCTTTGAGCAGGATCACAAGTCGTTTTCGCAGTTGAATTTACTAGAACGTATTGCACAGGCCAATAAAGTGTGCGTTAATTTGCGGCGGCTGGCTCGTTAATATCGCGTGCCATCTGTGAGTATTCCGGCGGTTATGCTAAAACCAACCTTATTGTTTTACAGCTTCAGTGCATTAGAAAATTAATTTTTAATAGGTTCGACGGTTCTGATCAGTTATGAAAATTATCCTTATTCAATAAAAAAGTAGATTTAGGTAGGAAAATATATGAATGTGACTTGGTCCTCAGTATCGGAGAGCCGGGATATCTGGCGCAAGGCAGCGGACTATTTGCAGCAATGAACTGCAATAGGTTAAAAGCGAAGGCAATGCTCAAGCCAAAACACTCTGGTAATATTTTTAGTTATTCACGTCAAATTAAATATAGTCTTATACATCAATAACAAAATTTATTCAATGGAGGGCATAGAATTCGAACAGACCTAGCTACTAAACTACATCATCATTCATCATTACAACCTAGAAAGTCCACTGCTGAACGAAGGCCTCCCTTTTCCACGCGGACCGATCCCTTGCAGTTGACATCCATCTGCTACCCGCCACCTTAACCAGATCATCAGACCATCTGGTTAGGGGTCGGCCTACGTTACGCGGACGCCACTCGAGAACCTTTCCACCCCATCCGCCATCGGTTCTACGCACTATGTGCCCTGCCCACTGCCACTTCAACTTGCTTATCCTGTGGGCTATGTCGGTCACTCTAGTTCTCCTACGGATATCTGTGTTCCGGATCTTATCGCGTAGGGAAACACCTAACATAGCCCTTTCCATAGCACGTTGAGCAACTTTAAGCCTATTTAAGAGGCCCTTAGTAAGCGACTACGTTTCACTTCCGTATGTAATAACCGGCAACACACACTGGTCAAAGACTTTCGTCTTCAGACACTGAGGTATTTTGGACGAAAAGATCTCCCTTAACTTCCCGAACGCTGCCCATCCTAATTGGATTCGACGCGAAACCTCCTGCTCGAAGTTGGACCTACCCATTTGAACTACTTGTCCCGATCGAATCGAAGGCTTTCTCATAGTCCACAAACGCCAAGCATAATGGCCGATTATACTCTCCGGTCTTCTGTATAACCTGCCGCAGCGTATGTATGTGGTCTATGGTGCTGAAGCCTTTGCGGAACCCGGCTTGTTCGGGAGGCTGGAAGTCGTCAAACCTACTAGCGAGACGGTTCGCTAAACTACATGAAAAACTATAATTCAAATTAACTATAGAGCATTATCTTACTATGTTTTAAATTGGAAATTAATTAGCGTAGTGTGTTTAATATCGAACCCTGTTTCAAACGGATCTGGATTACCTCAGGTCGATCCTTTGATCGGCTCGAGGCATCCAATATAACCGGCGTGCTATTAATTTCGGAAACTGCACTGCCAACCTTGCTGGACAAGAGGTACTCCACTCGTAATATTCAGCTCGCCTTTTGTACGGCTTAACTTGTATATCTGCACCTCTACAGTAATATTATCTAGGTATCTCGAGTTGCAACTATAGGGTGTCTTCATTTATTATAAATTCCTAGATTATAAGAATGTCGAATTATAATGGGAAGATATGTTTGGGTACATTTATTGATTTCCAACTCTAAAACTGCTTTAATACAACAATTTTATTAGTTATAAGGAACAGCATAACCAAAAAAGTGGATATCATCACCACCATTTTAGTTATAGTTAAATATTTAAGACTATTATGGATTATAAGCACCCCAACAACTCCTTTTGTTAATAAAATCCATATATTTCTTCACCGCTCATATGTTTTGGAAGGACATGGATAATCGGATTTCATTTGAAATTTTCAATTGAAAAGTAACACACACACATAGAAATAGTATATTATTTAACCATCTTTAAAAAACGAGGTTACTCAAAAAAGCACAAGTGATTTCAAATTTACCTTCCAAAGCTATTCAAGCTATGGATAAAACTCCTGATAAAAATGAAAAATAGCGTAGAATTCTATAAAAGTAGGTCAATAATTCCATCTTATACGTCGGTAGAAATAACAAGTGCAGTTTATTGAGTTGCGATCGGTCTTGCTTTCCCTTAAGCCGTAAAATACCGATGGTTGGACCGTAGGATCGTAAACTGTAGTGGTCTACAAACGATGACGTATAACGATGAAGGACTTGTTACTTACCCCAAGTTTGGGCTATGATAAACGCAGCTCAGCCACTGTAGATCGGGTACATTAGCGTAACTCGTCTCGAACTTGTTTAATTTATGTTGTCTAACTTTAAACTATACCCCGGCTCAAGGATTAACGTGCCGGCGTAACGTTTAATTGTACACAAACTTGTAATTTTCCCTCAATAAAATTTCGCAATCCGAACCGTTAAACTGTTGGCTCAGCCATATTAAGGTGGCTTAAGCGAAATTCTGTTTAAGACTAAGTTAAGTGGGAAACACATATTCAGCAGAATTAAACAATGTTTATCACTTTAATATCTGGTTCCGCGTTATTTGGAAGGCACGCTTGAATTTCCAGCACAAAGAAATTTAAACTGACGATGTTAATATACAGGAGCTTTGTGCACACATTGTTTACGTAACTGAGTTTGCGTCAAGCAAACGAAGTGCATCTATGTTCACAAATCTATATTATGTATACGAGAAGCCGTCCCACAGACAACCCTGGCACAAAGACATGTATATTGAATAATGATAGAAAATATATTTTAAACATGTTGAGGAATCAAAATAGTGATTTTATAATATATCAATGTATTACCTTAAAGTGGAATAGCGTTCATGTTTTATTTGAGTAATCTGTAGGTATGTTTTATAAGATATTTTTGATTGATCGTAATCAGCCTGGAAAGTTCCACAGCGAGGCATAAGCCTTTGCCTATAGCTTTGGGGAGATCGGCCCATAATGTACCTACCAATATTTGATCTATGGGAATGTAATTGATTGGATATTTATGTTAGCTACGCGATTTAATGTAACAAATTATTCATCATATAGTAATGTTAGCTAATGGTTAATAGATATAGTATAATAAGAAGGTTGCATAGCACACATCGATGAACAAGAAAGGGCTGCTTTCAAAATTAAATGTTTCATTGGGATATTAGCTTTGTTAGGCTTGGAATGAAGTAACTGCTGAAGTCCAGCTTCCTTAGAGTTGCCAGTGATATAAATATAGTCCTAAACAAAATCGTGCCTTCCTATAAAAGTTTGGAAATAATTTAATGGTACACTCGTTCACTTCTGCCCGCTGAAAGCGTCGAGATAAAGTTAAGTCGAGCGAAACGGGATTTATAACGAGGTTTTGGTGACTCGTCTTTGTTACTTGTTACACGATGAAGCCGACTAATAGACGTTGTGAAGTCACCGAGACCACTTTCAGTAACATGCCCGTTATTGCGACATTCAACTTGACTCTCAAACTTTGCAATTTAAAGTGATTCTGACCACGAACTGGATACATTACTGACTGGCTAAGGGACAGCAAGTACATACAATGATATTCTGTATATATATAGGTAGATATGCCACCCGCGCCTCAAAAACGAACCGCCAAAGAGAATACACTTTAGGATCTTTGTTTAGGTAAATGTACGCTCATTCTATGAGCGTCGGTGGCTCAATGGTGTGGACTGTCGCCTTCCTACCGGGAGGGCTGAGGTTCAAATCCCGACAAGTACCAATGTGTTTTCGAATTTTCGAAAATATATGTACGTTATCCGACGCTCTTACGGTGAAGGAAAACATCGTGAGGAAACCTTCATGCACGCCTGCGAAGAGATTCGAGGGTTGTGTGTGAAGTCGTCCAACCCGCACTGGGCCCGCGTGGACGACTAAGGCCTAAACACCCTATACGGGTAGGCTCGTGCCCCGCGGTGGGGATGTTTAATGAGCTGACGATGATGACGCTCATTCTAAATATGTGAATGTGCATTCGGAACACTTATTCTCACTTAGTTGAATAGATTGTGAATATGTTTTCCTATATGTTACTAGTGATGAAAAATTTATGAACAAAATTCATGCAGAACTGACTTATTTTGATTGCGAGTTTTTTTATTCAACATATTTCACTATTCCCCTTTAAATTATCAATAGCAATTACACTGTAATATTAATTTACTGACTTTGTGGCGTTAGGTATAACATTAAATACAATCTGTAAATTATTTTTGCATGAGTATTTTTTAATCCTATTCATTGAATGATAATTCTTCTTTTTATTTTGGCTAAACAAATAAAAGCATACTGATAACTAGAACTGATCCAAATATAATAAAACGAAAATCACACTTATCTTGATTACGGTACCTACGCCGCAAATAAAATTTGTTCGTGAAAATTTTTGCAAGGAAATTGAAGAAGTTTTATGTTCCTGTACATCTACAGGGCAACGAAACTTAAACTGAAAGCTTGTTTATTATCTATTAATAAATGAAGAAATCTTACAAATTTTCGAAACGGTATACAGTTTCTTAACCTCTTATCTGCACAGGTTTCAAGGTACAAGAAAAGTTCATTTTTTTCTTGGATATATCGCCTGTAGCGAACAAACATTAAATATAGAAAGTCAGTTATAGTTTTACGATCTGAAACCTACATACAAGTCACTAATCCGATTTTCATACTTACTTCTTCTTCAGTAGTTATAGTCAGATTCTACATATACACTTTCAGATTTTTTTCTTGAATCATTTTAATTTTTAATAATATCTAAACATAACCTATCTAGGTTTATAGTGCATGCTGCATAACGATTATAAAAAAATTAAATTGATTATCCCCTGCACAAAGAGCAAAATCGTTAAACAATCAATCAAAACCCGGGGTCAAAGTTTCTAACCCATCGCAGATACTTTAATGCAACGACCGGTGATTCAACCTACAGTTTACTAACCGACCTAGCAAAATATATTATACAGACATTTACTACGTACCCTCCGATAAGATGCATGACCGCAATTCGTTTTATAGATCTCTAAAAAAGCAGGCAATATGCATTGTAAATATTTGCTGAATCTTCAGAATCGTATTCGATTTCGAAGCCAAATTCGCAATTGCAGGTCAAAACATTCACCGTTTGAATTTATATATCACCCCATTAGGGGGTTTCCAATGAGGTGTAACGGGGTGTATTGTATATTCGGACACACAGGTGTGGTCGGGGTAAAAGCTCAATTTTGTTACACGTGTTTTCCCATTATTTTGAACGAATTACTTTTTTTATTAGGGTTTCGTAGTTTTGCTTTTATAATTATTGATGTTTATATTAATATGTATATAACAAGTTCCCAATACGCAATAGACTTCTGTGTATGTTATTAAAGTGCCTTTGTTTATTTTCTCTGTCACAATGATGAAATACTTAAGCCCTTACTTAAATGTGTTAATATTATTTAATTAGCACTACCTATTACCTACTCAAACTTTAACAAGCATATATTGTATGTTACAATAACTATTTTTTAACCACCTTGTTCGTAAATTAACTAATCAAGATGAAGAGTTGCATTATAAATAAACCAAACTTATTAACTTTTCAAGAGCGTCGGTCGGTCGGCGTTTTTTTTCTTTTTAAGAGCGTCAGTGGCTCAATGGTGTGGACTGTCGCCTTCCCACCGGGAGGGCTGAGGTTCAAATCCCTACACGTGCCAATGTGTTTTCTAATTTTCGAAAATATAATATGTACGTTATCCGACGCTCTTACGGTGAAGGAAAACATCGTGAGGAAACCTTCATTCGCGCCTGCAAAAAGATTCGAAGGTTGTGCGTGAAGTCGTCCAATTCGCACTGGGCCCGCGTGGACGACTAAGGCCTAATCACCCTATACGGGTAGGCTCGTGCCCCTCGGTGGGGACGTTTAATGAGCTGATGATGATGATTAACTTTTCAATATTTGAATTGGTAAAGATGAAGCGCGTTTATTTTTTCACAGGAAAAGTTCAGTTTCGTTTCCAATTCCATTTTAGTTTAGTTTTGATGAAATCTGTTTTATTCTCAATTTCGCTACACAATGCTTTTGAATTTATTCCAAACGGCTAAAATGAGTGTTACATATTTTATGCATTTAAATAAATTGATCTCAAGATAACTACATAGTACTGTGTACTTACTACTTACTCGTTCTTCATACGTGGAACTTAGTCCTTATAGCGCGATTCGTAGTCTCGTGACCCTCTCCGTTTTTTTCTTTTACATTCTCTGTGAATGTTTTACGGTTTCTTCGCATCTAAATTTTTATATTGAAATTGTTTTAAAAAATGTTTATCTGAATATGAACCACACACTTCAACTCAGGGTACGTTTCACCTACACCACATCCAGAACGCTTTTAGTATTTAAAGATTATGTAAATCTCATTTAAATTGTTGCAACATTTTGCCAATGATAAATATTGCAAAGCGGCTGGTAATGCGCCGAGATAAGGTAATTTCAATTTGCAATGTCTACTCAAATTATTAACAACATCAACAGTACAATTCAGTTAAAAGTATTTATATTAAATTCGATAAAGTTTAATTCTTGTTATATTTTTGTTAAGAACAAAATATCATCTAATATTTGAAAAAAGAACATTCAGGCATTGTTACGGTAATGACACAGCTAATATTCAACAAATATAAAATAGGTATCGAATGATAATTAGTTCCTTGTAATGTAACATGTGGATATTCCAACCTGAAACTTTTTTCACTAAACAGAAAGCATTGGTTAACTCTTTGACGACTATGACACCTATAGGCGTCAGACACATTAGAATTTCTATTATGTATATTTCGGATTATTTCAAAGGGTTAAAATATTTAAATCAGTATCGTTTTTGCCTTTTAGGAATGTTCGGTATTTGATTATATGAATATTTAAAAAATACCATTGGTTCACTTTTATGTTTAATATATATAATCCAGCCATACATCCCTTTGTGCGTACAAATTAGTAACTAGTTTAGATCCTTTAGTATTTTCGTAACAAGTTTACCAGAAGCAAACAAAAAGATTGTTAGCTATCGACCCAGCACTAATGAAATGGCTGTTTTTGTTCAAAAACGCTAGAGGGAGTTGAACAATTCGCGTAATTAGATGTAATGACGTCGTCCGAATGGCCAATTACGGAAGGAAACAGAGCGCACTTCCCCGTGCTGGGCCCGCCGAACAATAACTTTGTTATGACTTCTGTCGGCTCGTAAACAAACAAACCTTCAGTACAAAAAGTTTCAATTATAGCACCAGGCTCGTGCAGATTCACATTGTGACGCAACCAACTTTTGAAGGTTTGGAGTATTAATTTTTAACAACGCAGTGTAAGTTAACGCTTTGTAGAGATTCCATAACATTATGCAGCTTTGACGCGATTTCTGAACTTGATTTTAGATTCTATTTATATAAAAAGACCCGTTTTTGGAGTTTTTTGAACTCACCTTTTGCAAGAACACAAATGTCTCTGCAATACATTAAAAGTTTGAAAACGAATTGAATGAAATTATAAATTTTTCACTATCTGAGTTGACATTTGATTTTAATATAAGCTTAGATTAGAGCTGTTAATGCAGTGTGCGAAATCTGAATCTGACTTAGTATTCTATTATTGAAAATATCGATCTCCCTTCAGAACAAGCACAACCATCTAATCTAAATGCAAGAACCACACCGTAATTATTTTTATTAAAGTTCTCTTAAAAAATACTCGAGAACGCTCAATTTTTGATTGGATTTTAATAATTTAGTCATAAATAGTTTGGCGAATTAAACGAAGTTTCGTTTAATTCGCCAAAGCAGGTTATATTTTTTATAATGAGAGAGATATTTAAATTATGTGTGAGCCAGGATACACATTAAGCATGGAGTTTTGATTCAAGACTCATTGATTAGGCTAGAGCTGTTTATGTCTCGTGCTTAGATTTGTGGAGAATATCCGTGGTTAAAAATAAAAATAAAACAATCTGAAAGCCTGCTGCAATGATATACACTCAATCTTAATCTCTAAAATCAGTTTAACAAGAAGACTGTTTAATTTGAAAAGGCATAGGTAGTATTTAAGAAAAGTGCTGTCATTTAAAGTTACAATTTTTACGGTTTAAGATATTTATTTCTCTAAAAGAATACAATTCACTTACAAGAGAAATACATAGTATACTTATATTTAAACATTGTGTACGGCACGGTTAACAGCAGAGACATATTGTTTCTTAACACTTGATACACTTATAACGAATTTAGATACTAGTTATGGACAATATTAAAAATGTATTTGAATTTATATAAAACTTAAGTCTGTGGGTACCCAAAATAAGATTTTAAGTAGTGGGTACATTACTATTCACACGCCACCTACTGTGTGCATAGCACAGTTTTAAACTTAAACTCGTAAAACGAGTAGCCGTGCGCTCAGTAACGACACGGGCACAATTACGTGTCGCTAATGGATAGCAACAAGTGTCTATGAGAATGAACATAGTACCTAAGCAAAATCAAACCCATTCATTCATGTAAATTCCGAGAAGTGATTATGATAGTAGTGTTTTAATTTATTTTTGAATGAAGGGAATGATTTGGTATTTTTTATTTCATTAGGTAGTTTATTAAATAATTGGGCTCCTTCGTATAGTATATTTTTCTTGCCATAATTCGTTCGCGGTATTGTTAGTTGTATATCATTTGGTCTTCTTAAGGAACGCTTTTGTAATTGTGATTTTAATTTAAATTTTATTTGTGTGTGAATTTTATTTGTCATAATTTTACGAATCAGTATGCATGTATTGTATTTATATATTTGTGCTAGTGACATAATGCCAGTTTTTTTATAAAGTTCTGCTGTTGGTGTCCAGTAGTTAAAGTGAAACAGTAGCTTAATGATTTTATTTTGAACCGTTTGTAACTTTTTTAAATTGGTTTTGGCGGCACTCCCGTATATCTCAATAAGATATTCGAGATGAGGCTTCACCAAAGAATTGTAAATAGTATATCGAACGACCTTAGGGAAGCACCGAATGTTACCGCGCAGAACAGACATAAGAGATATTAATTTTGCACAGGTTTTATCAATGTGCATTTTCCAAGACAAACGACTATCAAGAGTTAGACCTAAATATTTTTCAAGCTTTACTTGGGTCAGGGGTTCGTGGTTGATGGTAAGGGGATCAAAGTCAGGTATCCGCTTGTTCTTAGCACTAAATATCATAAAGTTTGTCTTAGCTACATTCACGGTAAGTAAATTCGATTGAAACCAATTGAACAAAGAATTCAAATCATCCTGTGCGTCTTTTACGATAGATGCTATATCATTGCCAAAATAAAACAGACATGTATCATCAGCATAAAGTGAAACGCTGCCTTTCAGACCCAGTTTACCAATACTATTTACGTAGATTAAGAACAAAAGGGGGCCCAAAATCGATCCCTGCGGGATTCCGTATGTCATCTTTTTCAGTGAACTCTGTACGTTATCAATTTTTACGACTTGGTACCTGTTACTTAGATAAGATTGGAACATTTTAAAGACTTTGCCCTTTACGCCTATAGTGTTCAGCTTTTGCAGAAGCAATTTGTGGCTTATGGTATCGAACGCTTTCCTAAGGTCGATAAATACACCAAGAACCATTTGTTTTCTGTCTATGTTTACCTTAATATTAGTAATAAGATCTATGCACGCTGCTAGGGTATTAGATTTGGGACGGAAACCATATTGTTTGTCAAAGAGATAATTATTAGTATTCAAAAACTTATGCAACCGATCGTAAATTATTCTTTCAAAAATCTTTGATATCACTGGTAGCACAGATATGGGTCTATAGTTCCCGGGGTCTGTTTTATTTCCTGATTTGAATATGGGGCTGACTTTAGCTATTTTGAGAGACTCAGGGAAATATCCATTCTCCAGACACCTGTTGATGCATCTTGTTAGGTTGACTGCGATAATATTTTTAACACTTTTAATAACTTTACAACTAACACGATCCAGACCACTACTTGTGTTTGTTTTTAGTTCCTCGATAACTTTACAGACTTCATCAATCGTCACTGGAGTAAAAGTCACTAGTTCAGGTTGGATTGTTGATGTAGCATTTATTTCGGAATTTGCTTGACGGTATTGAGGAGGTATTTTATTGGCTAAAGTAGAACCTATATCGGCGAAAAAGGAGTTAAAGTACTCACATATCTCCATGAGATTAGTTATTGTCCCAGAAGTTGTTACAAGTTGGGCAGGAGCAAGGCTGCTTTTACCTTTGTTATTGTTAATTTTATTTATTAATTTCCACATTTTTTGCGGCTTGTTCGTGCACTCATTAAATAATTTCTTATAATAAGCAGCTTTTGCAGTCTGAATGTTTTCATTTACTTTTTTCCTTTCTTTTATATATTCATCTTTTAATTCTTCTACAAATGGTGCTCTGACGTATTCATACCCTAGCCTATTTCTTCTTTTAATGGATAATAATACATCCTTATTTATCCAGTCCAATTTGGGAGCGTTCATTATTTTTGTCTTTTCTATCCTACTCCTATCTATGGCAATGAGCAATTCTTTTTCGAGCATCTCATATTCGTCATTTATCGTAGAAAAATCTTTTGTTGCCAATTCCTTGTAAAGTTTGGTATAGTTTACTGACTGATACTTAATCATTTTTGTTCTTTTCTGGTTTCAGTTTTTGGATCTCAAGATATATTTGCTTATGGTCAGACATAACTGACTCTATGATAGCCATATGATATGTATTGGTTTTTTATATTTGAGCAGACATGATCAAGAATTGTGTGAGAGTTTGAAGTTTCTCTTGTACAGTGTTTGGAATCTATTTTATTAAGTAAAGTTAATCCGTTTTCTTTTAGCATTCTTTTGTAGGCTGTGGTCGGTTGACTTCTTTTGAGAACATTATAGTTAAAATCTCCAAATACGAGAACTCTTTTTCGCTTTAGCAATTGCTGTGAATACATCTCTAGGAAATCAGAGTTATTTGTTCTCTCTGGTTTATAAACTGCGCCCAGGTCTAAGCAGAATCTTTCCAAATGTATCCATAAAAAGTGATTATCATTTTGACAAAATTCTTCAATGAAATTATGTGTTAAGCTATTGTGGACGAAGATCGATACACCACCTCCAATCATATCCTTGCGGTAATTATAATAATGTGTGTAGTTTGGCAGTTGTATTCTTAGGGCTTCTGATTCAGATTTTATCCAGGTCTCTGTTAATATAATTGCATGTACTTGGTGAGGTGTAGAGTGTATGATGCATCGCAGCTCATCTAATTTTCCAGGTTTTACAATGCTTCGTATGTTAGCGTATAGGAATTTCAACGACTTAATATCTTGATTAACTTCTGTGTGATTACTTACAATTTGGTAGGTAATAGGCTCTCTAAAATTATTACTCGTATCTGATTCAATTAGTTTTTTGGTGCATTTTTTATTATTTTTGGAATGCCTTTAGTATACTTTATGGTTAAATCTTTTTCTCCCTTGTCAGTTCGATATTTTAATTCATCCCTTAGGCTTTGCATTGTTTTTTTCTGATTTGGTGTTTCGTCAGAGTAAATCTTTATTTGGTCGCTGTTTCCCTATGTTGCTTCTATTTTGCAGTATAAATTTGGGAATACTAGGTGTCCCAAAGCAGACTTTATAGGTCGGGATTTTTGGTTTTCGTATTTCCCTAGTCTAATCACTTTTAAAGGCTCTGGACAGTCGGGATGAATAGATTTAATTATACTATAAACCTCTTTTGGTCATGGCTACGTCTTTCCTCCGCATTTTTTGGAGAATATTTCTTTTATGCCACTAACGATTAAGTTTTTCTCCCTCTTGGAGCGTTCTTGTATCTCTAAAACACACTGTCATAGTCAAAGGGTGTTATTTGGCTTGTACTATTAGACTTTAATGTATCGATATTATTCTCTAACGCTTTGATTCTACTATCGGTTTCCAAATTAAAGTTGGTAATGCTCATCAATTCATCTCTGATTTTGTTTTGATCTTCTACAATTCGATCCGTTGTAGATTTCATCTGTGTAACCTGGTCCTTAATGAGCGATAATCTTTCGATATTATACTCAACTTTTCATTTGGGTTTCGGCCATAGTGTTCAATATTGCTAATATTCTTTTTTCAAATGTGTCTAGTCTGGAATTGAAGTCATCTTCTGAATGTTTTCTTTTTGGTCTAAAAGTTTTTTGTTGTGATTCCAATTCATATAATTTAGGCTGCCTAAGGTCTGGTTGTGATCCACCTGTTATGGTAGTTCGAGTTGCTACAAGCTCCCCTATTGCCATCCTTAATCGGACCCTTATTCGGCGAGTGTCGGGCGAACATTTCGTGTAGATGCACTAGCGCCGAGGAGCGAGATGAATTATTGGAACCTTCTCTTTTACCGAGGGGTGAAGGGGTGTTGTCCGCTTCCTGGTCCACCTTGGCTCGCGACAGTAACAGCTTATCACGCTTTACGCGGTTACGTGTAATTAAACTTTGATTCACTTTTTATAAGATATAGTTTACTTTGGATAGGAATTAATTATTTTGTTGAAAATTTGCTACACGTCCACTCCGTATGCCGGTACACGGTAAACTCCCACGGTAAAATTTTTATACAAATAAAAGTGTGCCTAACATGAGATTTATCCACAGCTTACGGAGCTTTATGTGCATGTTGAGTAACAGCTACAGTGTAACAGTAATAACGCTCATGCGCGACATTTATAAGGGTCCTTTGCGGCTTGTCCTTACACAGAAACTGGGCTGTTGCCAGATCAGACAACGCTATGACTGTCCAGAGATTGTACTGGGAATAACTGTAGCACATTAGAGATGAATATTTGCATGAAAAATAATTGTGACAAAAAAATCAATGCTTTTGGTATTTTCTCATATTTTGGGATACATTTTAATTTAAAGCAATTAATAAAAATACTGTTATTTAGTTAATTTAGATCAGTAACTGTTTTGCTAAATATAAATTGGTTACCTACCCGTTTGTGACTTTGTAGCAAGACTGCTTGGTACAGCGTCACTCTCCCATAAATTTCGTATAACATTTATTATGGTTGACTTATAATCGTATCGCAATAGTTCATGACTTATAAACTCTTAATATAAATCACGTTTTTTCAACGTTTTAATCATGGCAGAGCCATGCTTGGCCACAAATGGGCCGACTCAACCGGAGTGATACCACGGCCTGACAGCCGAATGAGTGAGGTTACCGGATTTTCAAACCGCCGGTACCCTCATGTTTTTCTTTCCATGTTTGACGCCATGAGAGTCAACTGTTGGGCGACAAACACTAGAAATTCTATTGTGTTTGATTTCATGGCATTGAAAGGGTTAATTATAAACATTACTGCCGTCCACTACCCAAAACGCCGTTAACTGACGTGCACAATTTTTACTTCACCTGAAAATTTATTTAAATTATGCATGATTATTCACACTATTATTGATGTTTTACATGGAAAATCCCTTATAATATCTGTATGGTGATAAATAGCAATATGAGAGATGCCTTACCCGAAGTTGTTGTCCGCTAAACAGATTCAGTTTTGTATAGAAAATTGTGCTCGTCAGTTAACAGCATTTTAGTGGACGGCAGATTAGGTGTTCCGCGCGACGGCTCGTTAGCCTTGCTATGAAATAAATAAAACGGTGAATCCAAATACGATTCCAAATGATCCCTCTTTTCACAGATGAAGTATCGTTAAGAGGTTAAAATGGGATTAACTCTATCATTTTTCAAGTCACATCAAAATCCATGGAAGCATCGGCGTTTTCAGCCGGCCAACTTTTTTGGTAATACGTTGGCTTCGCCGACCAATTCGAATCCAATTTACATTTCAATCAGGCGCTTCATGTAAAAACATGAGCTCCATGCCGCCCGTAGAGAGCTTATGAAATAATGTTACACGGCGCGCTGCAAATGCTCATGCATACTATTCTTCCTCTGTATAATTTAGCAGGCGTCGAAAAAGTTAATTAATATTTACTGGTACAGTTAGAGGCAAAGTCCTCGCTCGAGCGCTTCAAATATTTATTTGTAAATGTTACGGTAAATGTGATTTCAATGTGATTATTTCTGTACCTTGAATTATCAAGAGTACTTACTTACTGCTCTTGCTCAACGAGAATCAGAAAATTTCAGCAGGAAAAGCATTTGCCAAAACATTGGTATTATATAACACAACGTTGATGTGTTTAACCAATAAATTATTTATATACTAAAGATATCACAATAACTAAATATTTATTTTGACTATTTTAAACTTTTCTTTTTATATACAGGAATTTAAAAAAGTTGTCCCTAACACGTGGTCAAATATATGCTGATCTGATATATATACTTATAGGTACAAATATAGATAACTATTTAATATAAATATCATTGGGTTCAAAGAAACGCTATTCGGATACAAAATGGTGGGATTTAAAAATACTTTATTATAAATGTTTTCTATTAAACTCTATTTAACGGTCTAGCTAGGAAATGTAAGGCTAATTAGTTCCTTATAATTCAATTTGTAATGTTAGAACTATCTTCGCAAACAGCAGACCACGTTTTAATTACACAGTCCCGAATGTAAATGAATTGAGAGTTAATTTAATGAACTTAAATATTAGGTATATGAATTACATTGACAATGAAATTCGGAGAATCGTAAATTTGTTTGAAAATAAGAATATATTTGAAGATATTAATTGTGTTTGTTAACTGAAAGAACGAACTTATAGTAAAATTAATCATAAAATACGTTAATGGCTTGGAAATTATATTTTTGATTAATTGTTATTCAGAGATCAAAATTACCAAACACATATTTAACTTCCCTTGAAACTATAGCCTTTTAACTAGATTTTAACCGCCAAATGAGGTGAACGCTTGGTAACTGAAATACTTTAAAGCAAAAACACGTCTAGTTTTCTGAATTGTTCAAACATGCATAAAGAAAATAGTGCGGGTTTCTTTCAAAATGCATTTGTTGTGTATGCGAAGCGACACCCGGGTTGCAGATAAAGTTGCTAAGCGCGAGCCCCGAGAGCCCGCTGTAAACTAGTTTTATTTGGCCATAACAATAGTCCTGTGGGATGGCAGAACATGTCTCCTATATACTCGGCTTTATTCCTTTACACTTTCGTGCTTAACACGACGCTTTTACGCTTTTGATGCACTCCAATATAGCGGTTTTAAAACAAGTAGCTGTGAGCATTTTGTCAAAGCATTCGTTGATGCTAATTCTAAATATTACAGTTTAGCAAATGTTTTTGGCGTATATTATAAGGTTTGTTATAAAGTATTATTAATAACGTGTTATTCTGAGGAGACAATCAGGGTTTTGTTTAACTGAATACAATTTGCGATAAATTCTTTAGTTATTCAAGTCAATAAAACAATATCTTCTGAAAAAAATCATGTTTATCTACATTTTAAGACTGGCAGGCTGGATCACGCGGGGTATCAGGTCTTGTTTCTAATCTTCGCAACCAAAGAAGAGAACCTAGTCTATCAAAAGAGTTCTCCAGTCCTTTTTATATGATTGGATCAGATTTTGTATGATCATATTAAAAGCTAACTAATCACGCAATATATGTTAAATGAGTACGATTTTCAGCCGTTACTTTCATTAGATTGCGTATTGCTGCGTAATTTGATTGGATTATTAGTTGATTAACGTATACTGGATCATAGGGCTGGTTCATTTCGCATTATTTTGTCTGTCATGATTTCAGCAGAACGTCAGAGCTTCTTGAGTAATTTTAATTGATTATTATTAATGAATTTCGGGTACTTCCACATTCAACCAGCAATTTTTATACTGGTTAAGAGAGGTATAAAATTTTAAACATATTGCTCTAAACAAAGACTTTAATATGCGATCAGGTATATATTATGGGTTTGGTAACTACATTCATATGTTCATTTTGTTGACAGGATTAGCTTTAAAATATTTTTGCATTGGATTTATAGGTAAACGTTATACCACTTTATTTCATTCAAGAGATCTTAGCTCACGGATATTAGGGCTTAATCCTCTGCGTGGGTGCTGACGTCACGACATAATTGTTTTTATTATGGGGCTGATTACTAGGAGCTTTAAATGTATTAAACTGTTTTATATTATCTTAAGGTAGGGTATAAATTACATGTTTGGGTGGTCCCAAAACATAAGTTTAGAGAGCGCATTGCTTTGTTTCACGTGTCGGCACGGTAAGACTGAAGTTATTGTTTTCTCTTGTCATGCGAGAGATATATCGCTTCGGTTAAGGAATGAAAATACTCTACTCTCGTATTCGGATCCAATGTTTATATTTGCCATTTATATAGTACAGCAAAATATTTCAATTTGAAATGTTGGCACTAACTTTTGATATGATACGCATTATAATATATGAGTACCTACACACATTTTAGACAGAAAATACGGCAAAAAAAATTTTTCATGGGCGGCGGTGTCATTTACCATCATACCATCAGTGCCGTTTGCTTGTTTGCCGCCATAGCAATAAAAGCCACTGTCATTAAAAAATTGTTACTATTTGAATGTAATTATTATTCAGTAAAGTTGACGTTACATTTCTCAATCTTCAATTGTTCACATCTACTCGTAGTTAAAAAAGGAGTCAATTGCGGCAATTGACACAAACTGTGAATACTCGATGAAATCCATACAATTCTCGTCTACAAATCCCTTATTAATCGTCAAACGTTTACTTACTTATTGTCTATGAAGTTGAAATCACAAACGCGTTTATCGCATAAACATCTGGTGCATTGATTAGAACGTGTAGTGGTTGGTTCGCCAGCTAAAGTGCCACTAGATCAAACGCCTGTCTCTCATCGAAGCTTTATTGGAATTCCCGGAGAGTAGAT
Source organism: Leucinodes orbonalis (assembly GCA_019425675.1). Taxonomy (NCBI): domain Eukaryota; kingdom Metazoa; phylum Arthropoda; class Insecta; order Lepidoptera; family Crambidae; genus Leucinodes; species Leucinodes orbonalis. The sequence continues at coordinate 77,047 of PQWD01014322.1, forward strand.
TGCAATTGATGTATGATTACTATTTACTAGAGCATTTGATTGTGGAACAAGCTTCCAGCATCTGATCCTGATTATAGCAGTTAGTTAGGTTAGGTATCCCGTTTTAGCAGTTTTCGTATTTTGTAATTTACATACGTTAAAAAAATATTATGGATTTTATATAACAATATTGTTGGTTTAGAAGTGACCTTGCTTTCACACTTAGCTAAACAGTAACTAACTAAGAATAAATGGTCTATGAATTAATATGTTTTATGATAACATACCAATTGGTTTCAAGATTTCCCATAATAATGATAAGTGGGAAATATGAAAATGTTGACTGCAACAGAAGAAGGAACTATCTTCTTATTTGTTAACTTGCCATTATTTTTGACTAGTTAACGAACCTTATAATATAACAAAAGCATGTATGGTGACTTTCATGCATTGATATTTCCTTAATAAGGAACTCGAATTAATAGAACTTCGTTGCATAATTTATTTTTCCAGATGAAGAGTCATATGGAAAAATAAAGTATACCAAATATCTAAATGAGAAAAACATGAGAAAATGTAGCATATTATAGATAATTTATTCAATAATTTAAAAATTTATTGAATTCATTATCTTCAGCAGTTAAGAAAAATAATTAGAGGTATGAGCTGCTTTCAGAGTTTAATAATTTCCATGAACTGCTGTATGATCTAGAGGAATTACTTATATATACATATAAATAAAATAGAGGTCATATTGAAATAACCATTTTTATCATGCATATGAATATAGATACGATACATACACCAACATATTTTTTTTAAAATTTTGTCTGTCTGTTTGTTCCAGGTAATCTCTGAAACGACTCGTTCAATTTGAACGGGACTTGTTTTGGTATGTAGCTGACGTAATAAAGATAAGTATAGGGTACTTTAATTTTAGTAAATAAAAGTGTAAAATTGTATTTTAGAAAAATTTGCAATTTTTTTCCGCGAGGCAGACGCGCGTCGCGTTAGCTGCTTAACCTAAAATACAATTAAGTAATGTTTTATCGCGGGAGCATAACTTATGCCGCGGGTAACACCGCGAGGCACAGCTAGTACTAAATTCTCCGATATGCTACTCTTTTCCGGCATAATTTTTCATCTTTCAGCGTGCACCGCATCTGTGACAGCATCTAGAATGCATTTGTGATTCAACCTATCCACTATTACTGCAGTATGTCTGGATTCGCACCGTCCGCGGGTGCAAGCAACGCTTCTTATTGGCTTCATTTTGAGAATATGTAGAGCCATCATTTCAATGCGCAGATCTTCTGAGAATGGGTTTTGCCGAAAATATACTTCAATATTCACTTTTTACACTTCTTAACATTTTTATTACGAGGTATCAATATCAATAATACTTTCCTCTTTGCTAACGTATCGAAGTTCAATTTTTCGCTATATTGCGCCAGGTATAGACCTTCACTTTCCTATTTCAGTCTCTACAAGAGACTTGATACGAGAAGGAGTAAGTGCGATTCAGGAGAGAGCGCATTACAAATTATATGATCCGCGAGCGAACTAAAACACCAATAAAGTCTGCCGGATGACGTATGTCTCAGGACCTATAGTTATATTATCTCGGGAATATTGAAAGCACGGCGTGTATCAAATAAATTTACTGTTTTCGTATCGTAAAGTTATCTTTAGATGTTGACAAAATAAGTTATTGAAGGATTTAATGATTAGTATTTACATGTTAAATAGATTAAACGTACAAATTAGAGTTAGTTTCGGCGTATGATAAAACATATAATAAAAATACAAATTAAGCTGAAAACGGATGAAGTTATTATTAATTTAACATGAAATATGCTGAAATGCGTTTCTTCGTTCAATTGTATGTGGTTAATAGGTCAATACCCAAAAGAAACATATTAAATGTTTAGAGTAACCCATTGAATGCCGGGAATCCAGACACAACTGAAAAACAATTGTGTCTGGCGCCTTAAGGCTAATATGACTTCCCCTGAAAAATATCATATTTTGTAACAACATATTCTACATGTTTGCGCAATATTAAATAAATCGTTAATGTCCAGCATTAAATTTAACATAAGCACAAACAGACCAACAGTAACAACAGGCCGCTAAGAAAAATAAATGTAGGGTACTTAAGAATTTCATAAAATCCTTGATAAAATAAACGATGCTGTGCATAATACCTGACCCTGCAGTAATTATACAAAACCTTATCAAATATGTAAAAGTACATCTGAATTAGAAAATAACTAGGTTACATCTCTATGTAACCTAGTAATTTTCTACCTAAACCGATATTCTCTAATATCGGGTTCTCAAATTTTGTAATGGGCGTAGTTACTACAATAGAATACAATTTTACTCATAAAAATATATCTAAAATAACTTCACTCTGTCAGTTAAAACAAAAGAATTAACAACAGTTTTTGTCGTGTCACATCAAATGGGTAGTAGCTTGGTCAGGAAGACGTTTTATTTCACTTTTTTTTCGATATGTAACTATGTAAACTATACATAATTACCTAAAATGCTCCTACAAATACTAATTTAAACAAAAATAATAAAACACGCACACATGTTTGTTTGAGATATACCCGCGACACACGAGCACGTGTAAGAAGGAAGGTCACTATCGGATGCGCCATCGAAAGCTCCGAGATTAGATCCAACTGAAACCTATTTCCCCCATTGTGTCCTTATGGTAATATGCTGACTTCAAACTATCCGCCTCGAGATAGTGGGCGGTAGTGACAGGTGATATATGTATGTAACTTTATCTTGACAATGCCCTATCCGTGTTACTTGCGCCTATCTATAAACTTAATAAATAAATATATGTAAAAGGAATTTGTGAATGATATTTGACCATATGTTTTCAAATACGATAATTTTATGGTAACGAGGATACTAAAGAAACGCTTAACATACTTATATACTTTATTTTATAAATACATACGTCATAAGTATTATTTACAGGAACAACCAAATCATTACAAAAAGATGTTCACACAAATGTTTGTACTGCCTGGAGATCAATCCTGGAACCCTTGGTTAAAAAGTATCTATAGTTACATTACTAAAAAATATACCATTACTTGTATTCTTGACAGTTAAAACTTCATTCGAAGAATTTTTTACTGACACGAATCTATAGATGTGTTTGTTTGGTTCGAGTGGCAATTCAGGTTTATTTAATTAAATACTTTGTAAGATCTTTTGTTTTATATAACATCCATATTTAGTTGTAAGTTGATATTATATTCACAATACCTTGATAAAGGTTTTTTTGTAGTATTATTCAACATCTCTTTGCTCACGTTTTTATGTACTGTGTGTTGCCAAAAAATTATGATTAAATGATTATGATTTTTGTTTCCTTGGGATTTATATTTTTTTACGAAACTAAATCCCAAGCTTTTCCTCAAAATTAAGGTGATATTAATTTTAAAACTAGATAATATTATTTTCAGAGATTATGGAATGAGACTACTAACGAGAATAATAATTTTCCGCATTTTTTTGGTACTACAATTAATTAGTATAACATAACATTTATAAATATCCTGTCTACAAAAAAAATAACAGCAACTTTAGTGTTTGGGAATTCAAAAATGCGGTATTTTTAAATTCTCAATTTCTTAATTCAATTTAACTTAAGCAAAAACAATCATTGAAAATGTTACTTTCAATGATATTTCGAATTGCTGAAGCCACGAGAGAAGCAAGTCATGGTTAGATTAATCCAGCTTCAATGGAATCTAATTTACTCTACTTTAATTACTTCCACGCGTACGTATTTCTTCTGTATCTGTCAGTTCCTGGAGAAATAACGATTATATGTCTGAAATGAAAATCATTCGGATGCGTTGTGAGTATACTGTAAGAAAAAAGTGTTTGCTCGTAATAACATACTAAAGCTACTCATTTTCACCAATTGGGGAGCTTCATCGCACGTTTTGCACACATCGGGCTTGGCTTTTTCTTTGTCCGCGGATTATGCGGGTTCGATTTGAAGTCGCTCTGCACTTGCTAGGTGTATGTTGTATTTAATAAGTCATATCTATCATTATAACGGTCTGTCTATAGCCGACTCCGTTAAACCTTTTATTTGTCCATTAGCAGGCATTACACCCCCGAGTGTCCGTAGATAATTGGTTGGCTCCCCTGAGAGAGCTTAAATGGATAGTGACTCTCGGAACCCATGTACAATTGCGAGCAATTTCAGAATAGGATGAAAAGCCGTAAAAGTTCTCTCAAGTGTGTTGTGACCATAAATCCGAAAACCAATAGATTTCTTATGCGTAAGATGTTTACTAGATCCCTAGAGCCCCTTGATGAGAAGTTCCTCTCTGAAAAAGAGTTGTCTTGGCCGATCTAGAAGTCTTTATTAAGGCTTCGGACCCAGACAAGTCGGAGTAAAGATAATTTGGCCAGGGGGATTTTGGGGGCAAACCGTGGTTCAACTTTTTTGCCGTGCTTGCAAATAGCAGGACTTAGTGACAGCTGCCAAGAACGCTATCATCATAGCTAGTTTTTGGGCTTGTAAAATTTGATGACGTGTTTGTTTATTATTAACTAGCTTTTGCCCGCGGCTTCGCTCGCATTAAATTCGGGATAACACGGTACTTTCATTTATCACTATACATAGGATTTCCCCTCCCTCCAACTTTAAAGGTTACGGGGTCAATTTCAGATTTTTTTATTAGCAAAAAATATGTTATAGAGAGCTTAAAAGATAGACATATGCTGTCGCGGACTTTTTTGTAGACCTTTAAAAGGAGAACAATACTCTCATACTTTTACATTTATGTATTTTTTTTTACTGCTCCGCTCGATAAATAAGCTATCTAACACTGAAAGAATTATTCAAATCGAACCAGTAGTTCCTGAGATAAGCGCGTTCAAACAAACAAACAAACTCTTCAGCTTTATATATTTATTATTAATTTGCTAAGATGAAAAATGAAAGTCATGGCAATAAAGAGTTATTTTTGACCACCGCTTATGAAAAACAACTTTCTTAATATTTTAATTGAGTAATTATTGACTAGAATACACATAACTTTTCAAACGGCGTACAGAAATCATTTATTATTTCGATGGCTGGACAAAGTATCTCGATTATTTTACTAAATCTTGTTAAACTATGTTTTGCTAGTTTTGTTTCATCACTAGCGGACATTATTTAAGTAAATGTATGCAATGTGCTACGAATAGTGCTACGACACGCTACGAAAACAAAATCGGGCTAATTCGTAGAAACTGTGAACCAAAACTATCTCGTAGATTCCTATATCGTTTAACTCGGAGCAAATGCTAAGGAAAAGCAAATTGTAATATGGACCTACAGCGACTATATTATTGTGTTAGGTAAGTAATCCAGCTAAAAATTAGAAAGAAAGAATGGTTTCGTAATCTTTCAGTTTTGAATATGCCAAACCATTCATTAACTTTATTTTATGTAGTTGAGTATATTGGATGTTAAATTTAGTTTAGTGGTTAGTAGATACAAATAATGCAAACTTAAAATGTCATTAAAATATATATTTTCACAATAATATGTATGTTTGTGCAATATGTTCACAGGATTAGGTTAATGTTTAGGTTTTTTATCTGCACTTAATTATTTAGTATTGTTCCATGTTAGTCAAGCTTCAATTAATAATACAACATTTCTAGCGAAAATTGGTAAACATTAAGTATAATTAATTAAAATGTTTGCTGTCCTTTTTTAAGAACTTTTCATGTTCATATAATACGTTTAATTCATCTGTACACTAAAGTTTTCTGCATAATATTGCCATTTGTGTTTATATATAAATAAATGATAATATTCCTCCCGATTTCCAATACTGATTGATGACAGTGAAGACGGTGAATGTTGATTCATAACAACCTCTGCAGCTCATGTATCCTCCAAGTTCGACTTGCCACTGAATTATTTATGTCACATTATACTGATGCGTTCACCTACTGGAAACGCAAATGCCCTAAGAACCTTTGGAATAACATAAAAAAAGCACTTTATATCGAATTTTACTGTATCGAGTCATATATAAACATAAAGATAGCAAGTAAAAAGACTTAACTGCATTGCATTTGCTATCTCATTCTAACCGAAGTGCAATGGAGGTATTCTTTTAAGCCTTATTTTGCGGAGATGGATTTTTAAAACCAATTTCCTGACTGCTCTTGCCCCAGTGTGGTGTCAATGGGTTTAACTTAGAAAGATGTATTTAACTTTCAGAAATGTATTTTCGATTTAGTGTCGATATCGTATTCCATATATATAGGGATACGTATTTTTCTAATGATCTACTGATCATCATATTGTTTTTGGTACATTTTAGAACATGTTTTAACTGAATTACTTATTTTTAATGAAGTTAAATAGTATTTACCTTTGCCTAAGCAAGATCTTCTTTCTCTTCCCGTCATTCTTTTTCATTATTTTGTACTGACATTGTATTTATACATTAGCTTAACAAGCTTCAGGAATGATTATTGATTTTATGCTTTTTATATAAAAAAATCGCTTTTGTATAAAAACAACCTCAGGGTAAGCATAAAATCCGCTTTAAGCTTACCTTAGCTGTCCAATCAGATATCGAAACACCGCGCAAACAAAAGGATTCAAGAGCTTTTGTCGACAAACGGTCACGTCACCACTTAAGAAGCCAGTGAAGTATTAGCAAAGAGGTTTTAACTGTTATACACTACGGTTTTATAAAATATAACACTGAAGGTAATATAACCTTCCTGCTATATAGCTTATCATAAGGGTAGAGCGTCGGTGGCTCTTTGGTGTGAGCTGTTGCCTTCCGATCCGGAGTGTGCAGGTTCAAATCTCGCCATGTACCAATGTCTTTTCGAATTTTCGATATTACATGTACGTTTCTCCGACGCTCTTACGGTGAAAACATCGTGAAGAAACCTGCGTACGCCTGCGAAGAGATTTAATGGTAGTGCATGAAGTCTGCCAATCCGCACTGTATCTGCGTGGATGACTAAGGCCTATGTACCCTTAACGGGTAGGCTCGTGCCACTCAATTGGGACGTTTAATGAGCTGATGATGATGATAAGAGTTTAATAACCAATAGCAAACTTCTGTGTAAAACTTTAAAAAACAACTTTATTTAAAATTAATTTAATTTTTAGTGATGTCGGTTCAAACTAGAACCGTTAAATTTCAGTAGGGAAAAAATTGCACAGATATTTGAGCAAAAAATTGCACTAGTTCGCAATAACCATTACTTGTTTACAACGGGCTGTGATAACACAGCAACAGCGGCAAAAAAGTACGTTAAAGATGATGCGTTGTTCCAATTGTTGAGTTACTTACATATATCGCTTGAGATAACTGCAACCGGTGATATGCTATCTATAGTAATATATAAAGCTGAAGAGTTTGTTTGTTTGAACACGCTAATCTCAGGAACTACTGATTCGATTTGAAAAATTATTTCACTGTTAGATAGCTTATTTATCGAGGAAGGCTATAGGCTATATATCATCACGCTACGAGTAATAGAAGCGGAGCAGCAATGAAGAATGTTTCAAAATCGGGGGTAGTTTTTCATACTTGGCGCTTCCGCTGCGTACGCTGAGTAAACGGTTAAAGTTTCACAAAAGTCATGTATGAGAGTATTGTTCTCCTTTTAAAGGTCTACAAAAAAGTCCGCGACAGCATATGTCTATCTTTTAAGGTTAGCTCACTATAACATATTTTTTGTTAAAAACTTCTGAAATTGTCCCAGAAACCTTTAAAGTTGGAGGGAGGGGAAATCCTATATATAGTGATAAATTAAAGTACCGTGTTATCCCGAATTTAATGCGAGCGAAGCCGCGGGCTAAAGCTAGTATTAAATAATAAAGGAACATATAATTGTGCAGTTTGGCATATTTGCGCTCGTGCAATGTATCAATGACAAGTTTTGTTTGATATGTAGGAAAGAAGTAGAGGCTGACTTGGGTCCCAGGAAGCATTGTGCGTGGGGGCACTTATATATTTACAACTCTTACATCTTATTATATGCAGTAATTCAAAACAATACTGCTGAACCGAATAAGAACTATAGTTGATAATATGTGACGTTTAGAACTTCAGACACGATATTATACAGAAATATTCATTTTAGGTCGATTCCTTCGCGGTGTTCATGTTTCCCTAACATCAATTTGTAATGCACTGGTAACGTGCAAAATAAAATAATAATGAGAATAAGGAATAATAAAACCTCGTTTAACATATCAATTGTTCAATTGATCAACACAATAAAACGCGTTAATTCAACAGTGTGGCTGATCAACATAACCACACACTAATTCATATTCAAAAATAGTACCTAGCTATGTTTACCACATTTGGGTTTGTTTCAATCACTAATACATGATATAAAATACAATATCAAAATGTATAAACCCATATATTGACACAACACCAAGTCACAAACTTAGCTCGTGACATAAATTTATATAAACCTGTGGTAGCTACATTTTCCATTCATAATTTAAAATCGCTGGATATAGGTCTCCCTCAAGGCGTGCTAGATATCTCGGTCCGCTGCCTTCACCATTCCCCTTTCGCAAGTCGCTACTATAGAACTCGTTTCCTCCGAACGACCATCGGTTTTGCAAAATGCAGACCATAAAACAACCCATGTGGTCGAATCGCCGGCTGGTACACCCGGTTTGATCCCGGCAGTACAAACATTGTGTGCATGAAATATCTGTTTGTAATGGTCTGTGTGTTTTCTACGTATAATTTGTCTGTATTTACAAAAGTAGTTTATCGTATATATGTGTATATATAGTATGTTTATCCGTTGTTTAGTATCCATTGTCTAAATATGTATTCCATAACAAACGTCATACATTGAATCGTATACAATGAAGGTTCGTATTGCGTAGGCCTGATAACCGGCATCAAACATAACATAAGCCTGTAAGTCTGTCGAAGACACAACCCGTCACAGTGTAAGTGAAAACAGTAACACATTCGGCTATTGTACACGCGTGCGGTGTTTGTCGGAAGCAATTTAGGTGGTCGGCAGCAAAGGTTAGCTTCTCTGACAACCTATATCCGGGAAACGCTTCCAGACTGTCAGTAAGGCTGAGCCCCGAGGGAGAGCGCGGTCAGGCGTCACGGCCAGGAAATTGTATGTCGACCTACATCACGATTGCTTTGTATCGGCGAACGAGCCAAAAATCTGAACCGGGGTAAGACATATCAATTCGGCTTTTCGATTTCGAAATGCAACGGGTGGAACGGCTATTTTTAAAGTTTGTATTAATTCGTTACGTTAACTAACAAAAATCTTATTTAGTAACTAGTATATTTAAAAACGTTAAGACGAATTTATATTGCCTCAAGGCAACTCATTATCAACTTAAGTTATCTTTGTTAAATATATTATCAATTACGATAACATTTTTTAAATATATAATAAGCATAAATATTTTAGTAAGTAGTGTAGGCTAATCTAAGTTTTACCTTTGTACCCTTATATTTTCAATGTTAAGATTAGGATCTATTTAGTAAGGTTGGCAGGAAGAGATTTCTAATTTAGTGATAAGGCGCCATTTGGTATGCTATGACTTGAGCATGAATACCCAATAAATGTATGTTGCTAATGTTTCCGTTATGCGACAGGTAGGTTTAGATGTTTATTTGAGAATAGAATTGATAGTGCTATGACATTTTTCTAATTGACTAGACTCATGGTGGTCAAAGGGTAAAAGGGTATAATATATTAATGTGTTGTTTCTGATGATATTTATGTAATTTTATCTGATCAAAATTGCTCATGTATATCTAGTAGTATTTCCCTTAAAATTAGAGATATCATTGATGCAGTGAAGCTGCTTCACAAAAGTGTACTAACGTTTTTAAACAGATATCTCGAATAAAAATGTAATTATCATATATATTTTCGACGTTGAATTATGTACCAGCCTTTATTTATTGTATTTATTAATGTTATGATATGGATCATTTAAGAATTTAATTGTTGATTAAATTCTTTTATTTTTGTTTAATGAAGTAGCTAGACTTTATTTCAAGAAAACTGCAGATAAATTGATACTATTATCAGACGAGAGTAATGCTGTCTAGATATAACGGCATCGAACAACTTTATCTCAAACTCATGTTCTGTAAATAAATTACGGCAACGCGTGATCGCAATACACATTGCATTGCAGCAGGCGTTTCTCATTTAACCCACACGGGCAGCTCGTTACTGTTGGTTCGGATGCAGTAACGAACCAATTTTTAAAAAATACGTATACTGAATTGCGCATGCAGGCCTATCATACCTATTTTTGTATAACCTTTACACAAACATTTACCAGGTATTTAATATTTGTAAGCACCGATACAAGTATTCGAGCACACACTTGCAATTAATACAGAGATTTGGTTTTGGAGATCGCGCTTATCAAGTGTAGCGTCCACAGACATCCGAATAACAATTAGACTGGACAAGCCGCCAAGTTTATAGGCAGTCCCAGTGTCGCAATTACTTTTCAATTCTTACCTGTGAAAAGATATTATATTTCTTGGTAAATTTTACTGATTCACTGCGATGATGGCATGTTACAATTGCACAGATGGATTTTGGAAAAAACGGTATTTCTTCTAAATTCGTGCGTCTTCATTCGTCTCACGAGCGTAAACTATAGCCAGTGTATGCTCGTTGAGCTACATTTGTCGCACTTTTTAACGCGGTTTGCCCCATCTCCTGTATTGGGAAATCTGTGGTAGCGTCGGATGATTGCGGGCCCGATGAATCGTCAAGTTGCGGAAGGTTGCTGGTAGAAGCTTATTTATAAAAAAACGGAATATCTAGCACAAAATGAAAGGAGACCAGGACTTGACTGCTATAGGTTAAGAGAGAGGGATAATTGTTCAACTACAATATTAGTGCTTGAAAAAGCGCTGGTCCAAACGTGTTGGTTGGTTGCTAAAGCCTCATTAGCAGGTAGCTTACAAGATCGCCTTGATTAAATTTGGGGTCAATCGATGGGTGTCACTCCTTATATTTATCATCATCAACAGCCATACAGGCCTCCCGCTAAGCATCGCTACTGAGATATTGGGCGGTACCCTAACACGCAGACAAAATGCGAACTGGTGCATTATTTTATTAAGGGGTACTCAATTAATGAATTTTAATTAAAAATTAGCTCCTTTATTTGCTTTTCCTCAACTAAACTTATAAAGCTACTCAAGAATGTTCTGTGAAACTTTTTTATTGTGTTGCCGTAGCAAATATCACTACTAAAGTATCATCATCACATCTTGCGCCAGATAATCTGTGACCGTAGTCTACTACAGATGGAAGCGAGCGAGCGTACCGATGAGTTCAAATAAATATCTATGATAAAATCAGCATTAGCTATATAGCCGGGAACTTCCAACCTCTTTTGGACTTATCTTTGAGGTACAAAACCTTTAGACTCCATTGTCCGGATTTTAGTTAGTGTACGCATGTGTCCATGAAGCTGGCATGATGCCAACTCGCCCACAGACGGTGGTCATTCCATTCGATAGCCCTACGAACTTTGCGATAGCCGCTTTATTTGCAACTGTACAAAAAACAACTTGGCTACGCTTTCACGTTCCTTTCAGGCAGGAGATTTCGATGCATTTTTTAAATACGTAAATGGTTTGTCAGCTGGAGTATTTGCACTTTTGGGCGGTTAAGTGTTCAAATGGCTAGGATTTTCAATACGCTATGATTTTTAATGATATTACGAGCAAATGTGTCAATTACCCGCGGAGATGCGTGCCTATAGTATAAAGTTACCTTTAACATTTTGTGGTTAAAATGGACGCTGAACCCCTTATGTATGCCGGGTATCTTTAGTGGCCAGAAACATTAATTGTTTACTTGTTATTGTCTTGGTTATCTGACAGTTTAAAGAAGTAAAACATGTTGCATATTGCTGTTTTTTCAGTTTTATAGGTTATTTTGTAGCAGGGAGACCATTCCGCTCACGCCTGTTTAATTTTTTAGTTAAGTTATTGAGTAAACAGTTAGTGAATTTCGTCGCTTAATGGCCGAAGAGGGCGCTGAAACATTTCTATATTGCAAGATTTCTTTAATAATAATAAAAAACGAGATTTTTATTGTTCAGTCCGGCCCGTTGAGATCTAGACACATTGGGCCATCGGTCCCTCCTCTCCCTCCCTCCCCAAGAATTGTAGTCATTCATACCAATTCACACTGAGCTTGTGATGTGGAATACGGTCTTATCTCCCCATTGCTATGTTTTGTCGAAAGGCGCAAACCCTGTTGGGAAACTTTATAGGTTTATGGAATGCAAATAATTAAACAATGTATTTTTTTTCGAGGTATGTACCTGATACTTTTGTAATTGAAAATTAGTTTTCATCAAAGATATAATGGAATAAGGTAATTATGAGCATCTTTTGTAGGTATATTATTTAATTTAAAAAACACAATTAAATTCGACGCAATTTCAAAATCCTATTAACGGAACTAGGAAGTGGAGGCTCCTGATCAAAGAATCTAAGCTACTTGCATGCCGGCTTAATATCATAACGAAATTAAAATTATGCAAATACCTCAGTTAGCGGTAGTAAGAGGTTAAGGGAACGTTCTCGAAACGACGCGTCGTAATAAGCAAACAATATTACCTCAGAGTTCGTAAAATTTATGTGGAGGTTATTTCGTTAAGACGTAAACAACGCGCTCGCAGCAATTTATCTGCTAGGCATTTATCCTTCAAAGGGCATTTTTCCAAAATTTTCCGGGTTACGTTCACTTTGTTGATCAGCGATGTTGTAAGTCCTGAGTATTGTTTATCACGAACGTTTTGTTGCCAACTGAATACTATTTGCAGTTTGTGGCAATATTTCAATGTAAACGCTGCAAGTTCTAGATAGGAGTATCACCAAGAATGCAGTAGCGATTGTCGGCGAAACAATTGAAAACACTGCCAAAAGGGAATAGTTTGCCTAATTTTGCGACCATTTATGTCAAATATAAATAAATAGTTTGACTTATATTTTTTAAAAGAACATCTAAATATTGAACTACGAATTAGACAAATCATTGTTTGTCTAACAATTCGTTAAAAAGTGGTTAATAAAAGTGATTAAAACTTCTGAAATAATATTTAAAAACATGAGAATATAAGAAAGAATCTTAATAACGTTAATCATGGTTTTCGTTGATAACTTAAGGTCTTTTCGAATTTTATCATTCTATAACTGAAAGGGCAATTGTTTTTTACCCCTTTCCTTTTGATAAAAATGAATAAAATGCCTATTGTAAATAAAACGTTTTAAATTTTTGCTACTAGGGATGTATCATGCATGTCTATTATAAGTGTTAGTCATTTAACATTTTAAAGCAGCCGGTTCATTTTTTATTAAAGATTAACTATATTATGGTGAGTCATTTACGTTAACAGAACCCAATTTTTTTATTAACGAATAAAGAAATCATAAGAAAGCAATATCATCAGAATGAAGCGCCCCTAAGATTTTATCTAAAGTTTTAAACACAGATGACGACTACTACGTTTTAAACTGTGACTGCTTTATGTCTAGGTTTTCATGTTTATTCCTTTCAAAATAACATTGCAATAAAACATTTAAAGAGAATACAGTATTTTACAAAAAAGATTAAATCATATGACACTATAAACCACGGTCGAAGTCTTGCAAGAAATAGTCGACAAAAGATGGCGATCTTTGGAGACAAATGAAGCCGACTCTGGCGAGCAAGCGTATAGAGCGTTTTTATTTGAAACGCTCCTTTATAGCAGGAACTATGATTTAATACCAGTTATCAAAAGTTAACAGTGTTTCATAACTGTACTGCACAAGGGTATAACAATAAATCGTTTTACTATGTTAATATTAATAGCACATCTTATAGTAATATAAAAGTCTTGGCATCATAATGGTATACATAGACTCAATTGTACATGCCTATGGTAGCAAGTTCCTGTAACTTTATCATAATATTCATGACAAAGCTTGCCTCTTCAAATCAAATGATGAATACAATGTAATTGCTTAAAACTTGTACTTTGTGTAAAATTTAAGGTTGAAATCTGATATGAAAATGTCATTGTCAGTTCATTATATGTCCCAGATATAGGTATAGGCCTTAGTTGTCCACGCGGGCCTAGTGCGGGTTGGCTGACTTCACGCACAACTGTTGAATCTCTTCGCAGGCGTACGCAGGTTTCCTGACGATGTTTTCTTCATCGTAAGAGCGTCGAATAACGTACTAAAAATGTCGAAAATTCGAAAACACATTCGTAAGTGGCTCGATTTGAACCTGCGTCCTCCTAATCGGAAGGCAATCGTCCACACCATTGAACTAACGATGCTCTATGTAGTTTAATATATATAACATTTATTTTTTAACATGAATTCCTGACGAATTTTTATAACAGCTCCAGTCTGATAATGAAGACAAGATTTGCTGAAGCTCAACGATTTTTATCGCAACGATTTCAACGTCTGTGAAGGGATTAAGTTTATTACCGAGATAAAAAATGTGTATTATTTGCAGCTGTCTTAAAAGCATAAATAAGATAAAGCATATAATTAACTTTTTATATAAAAGTTAGGTACGTAAAGCATACTATTTTGATATTATTAATAAATCAATCCACCAGCCTAAAAGTCTCACTGCAGAGCCGTTTTGGACAGCAAAGTTAATGGGAAGATCGAGCCGTTATCTACTACATGGGGCCAATGGGGCATGATTAATGTAAAAGACTACAATTGAAAATAGTGCCTGGCACCGACAGCTGAACATACCTTCCGATGTGAATCGAAATAGTATTTTTTCGGGCACCAATCCGTTAACCATTAAACCAATGGTTTTTTCTTAATGAGCTGACGATGATGAAACGGGCTAGCTGCTACGGCATCAATTTTGAGTCAGGTCTCCGAATTCCCAATTCCTATACTTACAAACGTGCTAGCTGGGTAGGCTCGTGCCCCTCGATGAGGACGTTTAATGAACTGATGATTATACGTATAAAACATGCTAGCTGCTACGGCATCCATTTTGAGTCAGGTCTTTCCGAAATCTTAATTTATATATATATAGTCACTAATGTGTTTTAACAAAACATGTTTTAAAAACAACTTCTTTGAGATTGAACAAAAGCATAAAGTTAAAAGGAAGACCAAACTATCTTTAGATTGTTAGTGTTACAGCTAGAATAACTTGTAGTTTTTCTTAGCTTCCGCTTTCTTAAGAAAAGGTGAACCAAAGAAATTCACGCTATATTTTTTCTTATTTTGGAAGCAGAAAACTCATAGTTATTATAAAAAAAATATTTTTAAATTTTACTCTAAACGAGTGATATTATTTTTATTTAACTTGAGACGAAAAATATCAATATTTGATGCAGAATTGTTTAAGTTTGGTCCTAATCAGACAGTACAGTTTTTGAATAATCTGATCAATAGATTTTCTAAATAAAATTAACCTAGACGTCTTGCTATTTTCAAAAAAGTAAAAATGTAGGATAGTCAATTTTAAGTGTATGAGTAGGATGTCTGAATATTTTAAATACTATTGTATCTCTTCTGAACTATGTTCAGTTAGTATATGTCTCATACTTTCAATAATATTTAAATAAAGCATTTTAGTTTTACGAAGCCAAATACTAGCACCGGCTATTTTTTCTTAATGTTTGGAAACGTAGTGGCAACATCCAGTTAGCCCCGAGCGCAACTAGGAATCGCGTCGAATCACTCGACACAATTGCGAAATTTGACGCGTCCACCCGAAATCACATCTGTTCCAATCCAAATAATGCTTCGATTACTGACACGCCACTCGATGGATCATCCAGGACTTCGTGCACGCCAGAAACGGGAGTGCCGTGCACTGGTTTTGGTGGCCTGTTTATACGAATTCTCAGTACGATCGTGACTGATTCTTACTAACTAATGGATATCACGATACGTTGAAATCAATTCATTTGTATGCTGTACTATTTTTTGTATAATGTAGTGATAGTGTGTATAAAAACAGTAAAATAGTTTCCATAAGAGATGTTTATTCTTTCACACTTTACAAGAGAAACCATCAACTGCATGCTGACAATCAGTATTTATACCCTTTAATCGGAATTCAACATTATAACTGTATTCAATTAATCAACAAGAGTATTCATAAAGGTGGCGCTACAATATAACATTTATTCAACCGGATGTGGTGCATCTCCGGTTGAATAAATGTTATATTGGAACTATTACATTTCGATACAATTGTTACAAAACATTTAAATATAACCATAAACCAATTGACAACTTAGTTAAATAAACAGTAATTTCATAAAAAATACTAGAAGTTGATACTAACCGGAAGCTTAAAGGCCAACTATTAACTTTGTCTACAAATCAAAGATAGCAACACTGTTAAATGTCATTATTAGAACATGTTTACGACAATACTTTAAGCAATTTATACGTAAAAATATTTATGACTAAAAATTGTTAAAACATATTCTCATCGTTTTATACTTTGCTGAAATAAATTTTGATCCTTTCGGTTAGCCGAAATAATCTCATCTACTTATATTTTAAAAACGTTTTCAAAATCAACGGGATCACGTACCTAAAATTTTAATTAAATTATTCATGAAATTATTCTCACGTGGCGTAGCACTGCTAAGCTTTAAACATTGAATTAGAATTAGGCTACTTCTGAAACACCATTACATATTATTTATAAAATAATGTTTATTAACTCAAAGAAGTTTATTTGAGGGAATCTAGACCAATTCTTAAACATCTGGCCTTAATAAACACACATATTATATAAAGCCAGGTATAGTGTAAAATCGGTAACGACCCATCAACGCTTTATATAATATGTACCTAGAGGGTATCTCGGTCTCACCTATTCTTACCTCATCTCTGGGGTAAACCACTTGTTTGCGTACATAAAACATATATTTGCGTATATTTAGTATCTTTCCGTACAAGCTCATTACTTAATTTGGGCTACATACTGATAAAGTATGTATACCAATATCTAGATAAAATGATGTCTACTAACTTATGACGTTAATTGAGTAACCAAGCTTCGGACTATTTCTCGACATTACTACAGGGGGTACAGGAGCCAATTTCAACTTACCATCAGATTACTTTTGCCTTTTTATATATCACTAGCTTTTGCGTGCGACTTCGTCCGCGTGGAATAGTAACTTTGACCTAACGCTCCCTTTTACTAGCTACTTCGTTTAGGTAGGTGAGTTAAAACTGCGATATCTCATAACATATTAATTTAAGTTGAATGATGTAAATTTTATTCAAAAAAATACTTGTCATAAATAAAGTATTTATTTGGATAAGGATTATTATCATATTTATAAATACAACATGTAGCGTGATGATATACAGCCTATAGCCTTCCTCGATAAAATGCTATCTAACATTGAAAAAGTTTTTAAAAAAAAACAGTAGTTCCTGAGATTAGCGCGTTCAAACATCAAACTCTTCAGTATTATAATATTTTTATAGATAAAACAATCTTTCTACGGCAACCCTAATCTCGGCTTATAAGCAGATATCGATGTCTTAAATTAAGCACTTGGTCAAAATTACTTACCTTAATTTTTTTGTAACAAGCTGTAATCCCAAATTTAAAGACCACTAAATCAATCTTTGTTCATGCATACACGCATCACTCAGAATCGATTCTTAAAATATGTTCCATATTTTTTATGAGAGTTAAATACTTTCAGAATATTTCCGTCGTTAAGTGCTGGGGTCTAAAAAAGGATTCTCAGACATTCAAACACTAATACTTCGTTTGTCGCTAAGGGTGAATAAATTAAATCTGAACTTTTACTTTCAAAGCACCCCTAAAGTTTTTGTAAAATTATAAGGAAACTTACTCATTCAATTCACGGACCTCAATAAATACAAAGTTCTATTTCATTAATGTACCTAAGTCATTAATAAAACAATAGCATAATTAAGTTTCAGTTATTAAAATTACTTAATAAATTCATGATTTTAAATCCTGTTTGTAGTACTTTTAGAACCAAAATTGGATCTTTTGTATGTGACAATAAAAACAAAATTGACTTATAATACTCAGTATTATTTTCGAATCATTCATTGATCAAGCTTAATAATACCTTTGCTCTTCGTTGTTTTCAGTATATTTTTTATTACAGGTTTGTTTTATGAATGGAGTAAATACTGTACGTTACTGTTCTTGCAGGTTATCCTGCTTTCTTTTCAAGTTGACATGGAATCATGAACTATATATTGTGTGAGCAATATCTGGCTTCCTCAATCGTTCTTTTATTTGTAATCCAGAGGTTTCGGAAAGAACACGAATTCGCATTTAACCTGATTTTCACGGCATGGTCCAAATACTTCCATTCCATTATAATCTCATTCTCCCGTCATTTAATTAAAGATGAAATATTTTTTATTTAAAATTTAATATATACAATTTAGCAGGTAATTATCGGAAATTCCATCCGATATAATATGGGAAGCCATTAAAGGTAGCGTTAACAAGAAATGTTGCTTTATCAATTGGTAATACCAAAAGCTTAACTTTTTTATTCACAGTTTGACGTTATTTTGCCGTTTTTATCCTAAGACAAGAATAAAATAAAAATCATCGTATTTTAATACCGCTGCGTGGTGTGGATGCTAATTTTTAAAACTATGTATTAGCACTCTTATTGGTGCATAAGCTTTTACCAATAAAATGTTGTTCAAAGTTAACCTGAACATCACTATGGTATTTACGTGACCAGTATATGCTGGGCTCCATTTATGTTAGCGGCAAAGATCACCTTTTTAATGGTACACGAAATAAAGGCATGACGCAATCAATTAAAAATATTACCTTGACCTAAATCGGTATGTGTTACGTTACATAATAAAATTATTGCTCTCTTCTGAAAACTATATGTTTAATTTAAAAATACTCGTTGTTTGAATTTATTTAAGTATAATAAAGATATACAAAAGATTGTGTTTAACCTTTCTGCTAGAGAAACGAGTAGATAGGTACTAATCCATATTGATTTGTGTTTAGTGGAGGTAAGAACTTCTTTGTTATATTAGTATAGCATGTTAAACATAATAAACCCACATCTTTTCTACCCGTATTATTAAAGGGATGCAAGTGTTTTGTAGAATGAATCGTAAAAGTTACAGGTCAGAGCTTAATTTTGGGGTGCTTAAATTTATAAGATTAAACCAGGTGCGTAAATCCTGCCGTATTTTATAACCTACTTCTGTTATGGCTTGTTATGATAAAGATAAAATTGTCAAAATAAAGAGACTAAAGATGGTAATGTTTTCTCTTATTCCGAACATTGATCGCCACATTCCTATATTAACGCCCCAAGTTAGCAAATGTACTGTGCAATTAAGCAAATGTAGCAAACCCATTATTATTAATCACTGTTGCTATATATTGATGATATTTGCCGAAGTCCATAAAGTAATCAACCTGCTTAATAACTTACATATTTCTTTTTTTAAAGTAATTTACTTCAGTAAGAGAAGTAGTAGCATACATGCCTTGCTCATTTTTTATTGTTTTTAATGAGTACCTAGAGTAATAATTATATTAAATAATACATTATAGCAATCAGTCAGTCATTCACTTATATAAAATAATATTGAAACAATATAAATAAAGATAAATCATACTAATGTGCGTCAATAATGACAAACGTAACAATTAAGATACTTGAACGTCCCTAACATATGCAGTAATAAATAATGCAGGTTTTGAAGAGGTGGATTCGGACTAAACTCTTTTAAATCATCAACAGCCACAGTAGCCAACCAATACAAAAAATAACATGAAAACGTGAAAACCTTAAAGGAGGTCGTTAACACATCGTTCAGACTACTTTAAGACTATTACTCACGTAGCCGCCTACCTCGCTCGTTGCTTCCAGGCACGTTAATTTATGAGTTTTTAAGTGCCAAGAACACGATGTTCAGATCCCTTGAGCCCCAATTAAGGACATTGAAGCAAAATGAACTGCTACGTTCGATCCATTATATTTTAAAGCCAATCCAATATTTATTGTCTGGGTATTTTAAATTGAAAATTGATAAGAGTGTGATTCTTTAATCTCTTGTCATAAATATAAAGTGCCTTTAGTAGTCGTCGATTATATTATAGTTCAATGAAGCTTACTGCATAAGTCAATATTAAGTTTTACTTGTTTTAGAAATACGTAAAATGTATTATCTTTTAGGTAATATATTTTGCTGAGGATGTTCCCTGTAAGTAGGTATCCGTTACGTTATACTCGTAGTTGGTATTTTCACCCTAATACAGGTCAGGCCTATTATATATATATTATATATATTGCCTCGAAATATGCAAAATCTAGGGAATATAAATGTAATTCATTAATTTACTACACAAATCCATTTTACATGTAACAAGTCAAGACTGAAACAATCCCGGCGTATTTTTCGCAAAGCGAAAGCACGCGTTATTAAACGACGAGGTTTTGATGTAAGGCCCGTTTGTTGGCCGGCCAAATTGCCGCGGCCCATGTCGAGGCACTTAAAGGCCCATAAATTAGCGGGCGCTGCCCGCAACGCGAGGTGGGTGGCTGGCCACTTGACTAATGGCCACCGCTGCTCCAATGCTGTAACGTAAAAAAAATCTAATGTTCCGAACGCGACTATTGTGTTGCTACATTCTTTGGTAGACCAGCGATGCGGTGCAGTATTTTACGGAGCTACTTTGCACGTGATTAACTGTTTTGTCTGCTGATATTCGGAGATAGATTTACTTAGGTATTATACATCTAGGCGTGAATGGATATCATACTGTGTATGCGTGCATATTTGTCAAATGAACACATTTTTTGGGTTTGTGATTGTACATAAAAATACATTTTTTTTTTAATTTACAAAATCAGAATGTTGAATAAATTACAAAATCCTTAAAAAGAGAACTACATCACGTTGTCTTTTAACACATTTTAGCAATAAGAATATTTTATGAGACAATTTTGGGCATGAGGTGTGTGCATTACTTTTACATAAAATTAACAACTCTACATTCCATTTGGTTGGCTGAAATTCCTCCTTCTTCTTCTTTATAGGTTATTCCTTTTTACTCTTCCTTTTAAAATATCATTAAAGACAAATTTGTTACTACTTCGAAGTGACGAGTATCCATGAGTAGCGATGCCATTAAGAAAGAAGAAAAAAATACGAATTATTTAATATATAGTGGTATTCTTAAGCTAATAATTTTATTTACTCGAATTATTCGACACAAGTCTTCATTAACGTCATTTATAAAATTAAATTAATATTCAATCTGAGCTGGGACTCGAAATGCACCCGATGATTTCAAACAATAAATATTCCTTCTATAAATAACCTTCTATTTTGTGTCTTATGCATACACTTTACATACTTGTTTCCGGGCAAAAATAACACAAATTTTAAGATCAGTATATAGTGTTTATATTTTTATGTTTGTTATTCATCATTGCTGTCTATTATATTGTTTACTAAAACATTATTTCTATGTTACAGGTACATCATCATTCATCTCGCCAATTGAATTTGATGCCTTCTGCACGAGGTAAACTCAGGCGGAATACTTTCGCATCGATGTTTTAATGGAATTCGCAAAATGTTAAAGTAAATTTTGTTGACTCTTTGAAGTGCCGAAATACTTTTACCGATAATTGAAGTGAATTTGAATGGAATTTCGTCTATAATCTATACTCGATATTATTCAATTACGTTGTTTTGTATTGAGTTATTTAATCGAATTATTCAAACCACAGAAACATGAAAAGATCAAAATAATAAAATTTATCGTAATGTTGTTTACTTGCTTATCTTGAATATACACTTTTGTGATTATTCTCAAAATAATTGCCGCATGTTTTTCTTTTATCGTCACCTTAAATCAACAATAACGAATAAAAATAATAACAAAATCATATAGTTATCAAATAAAGTTTTGTCTGCCAAAATGAGAGCTCATAACTTCTTATCGAATTAGGTCAGGCTAAGGTCATATCTGGTCACTGGATCAGACGAGATAACCTTCATGAGTGACGTCACAATTATCATGCGTCGTAGGTAATAGAGTTATGTCGGTATTTAAAGCACATGGACTGTTTGCGATTTATCGCATGATTAACGCTATAATATTTTAGTAAAATACAGTTGACAATGACATATTTGTTGCCTGTGCTCATCATTTTGCCGGTGAAGCTGAAAATGACATCAATGGTCAACAGTCAAAAAGATACGCCATAATATGAAAAAACATTTGTTTTTGTGGTTCATCACTCCATTTTTATTCCATAAATGCACCATGATACACAAAATACATAAAGGAAACAGTAGTTTTCCTAGAATATTTCCCAAGAAACACCTCACCCATCGACTATATGGAACTCTGTTAGAACGTTTATATTAGATTTACGGTTTTCCAAGATATTTCCAATCAATTTATAAAATAACGCGCTGTCAGCGCACATTGCTCAGACTTTCCTAACATAATAGGAGCGTTGTTTCACCCGTGAAGACTTAACCTGAGTCACGGTATTAAGACTTTTATAACTTTTGATAAGTTTATTGCCCTCTATTGAACTTTCATGAAGTTTTATATAGTTAAAGTTCATTCAATTTAAGGCATGGCTAAATAGCAGTAAAAATTAACAAAAAATAATCGTTATACATAGGTACTCCAAGACTTAACACATGTCATTCTTTAAAAAAATATATTTTTTTGAAAATAAACTAAAAAATTAACTAACTAAAAAGTTTGTTTAAAGTGCTAATCTCAGGAACTATTAGTCCGTTTTCAAAATTGTTTCAATCTAAGCCCAGTTATCGAGGAAGGCGTATTATCACGCTAAAAATAATTGGAGCGGAGAAGCAAGCAATGGTGTTTCAAATTCGTCGGATTGTTTTTCCTACTGAGAGCATCCGCTTATTAAGTTCCGCGGGCATTAAGTTCGCCTTTGTGCTGTTGTATTTGGTGCATAAAGAATAAATATATATATATATATATATTTAAGGTTAACTCACTTGAAACTTTTTTGCTAACTAACTTTGTTATAAAATAATGCATTATTTGAGATAGTGTTTTTATAAACATGATATATTCTTATTCAAATAAATACGTTATTAAACACAAGTATTCAATTTAAAATTAAATGGTCCTTAACATCATTCGATTTGAATAAAATCCTAGGAAATACTTGTATCGCAGTTTTGACTCACCTAAGTCTAAGTATATTAACTAAGTGGCGCGTTAAAGTTCGCGTTAGCCCAAAGTAACTTACTATTCCACGCGGACGAAGTCGCAGGCAAATGCTAGGTTGTTATTAATAGATAGGCTCGATATTGAGTCGTCAGGATAAATAGGAAACACAGTCTCGTGTCTTGTGTTGTTGTTGTGTGTTGTTTCGAGTCCAAGGCCCTGTGACATATTGGGTATATGAGCGATCTAGTCGTGTTATCATTAAAACAACTATTTGAAACATATATACTAAATTGTATTTCTTATACATTTCATTGCTTATTTAGAGAGCTCAATTGACAACTCTTATCTACGGTTAATTAAACCCCACAGAAACTTCGTATCCAAAGGGGCAGGCGATTTCCCGTCTTTGCATCCCACTTAGCTAAGACAAAACCGACGCGGAAGCAAGTTTCCTCATTTAGAGCTCTACGATTCCGCAGGATAAGGCGGTGCAATCTACCGGAGATAGAAAGTCAAGTGCGGAATGGGTTAGGTCCCTATAAATCGCACTGTGGGTTTGTGCACTGCACGTACCTAAACAGATTTATTCTTAAAGCGCGAGCGTTTAGTGTGCCTCCGTAAGTGGGGCCGAAGAGATTTATACCCTTTACTTTGCAAGTTTCTTTAGTTTTAGCACGATTATACCGCGACGTTTATAAGATATATCGGCTTACATCGATTATAAGCGAGGAACATTGTTGACTTTCAATTCAGAAGTACAACAAGTTTGTAAAAGAAAGCACCCACTTAATTGAATTTTTGTTCACTCAATATTATAGTTCGAATAACAGACTGTGTTTCTTCGTTTTAGTCATACAGTTTTTCGTTAAATCTTATTTTATTCTGAGAACCAATAACATTATTTAAAGAGATTATTATCGATGTTCAAGTTGACATTTTATACACACTTTTAACTACTAAACGAGACTCCTACATCAACGGTTTATAAATTTGGACCATAACGTGCTTACTTAGTCCGATGCATACTAGTAATTTGCTGCGACATTTACTGAAATATGCATTATACTAAATTATTTACCCAAAAAAATAATACGTTTTTAAGATATGAAATAATATTTATTTGGTTTGGGCTTGTATATGGTCGCAATTTCCAGTTTCAACAATAGTCACAAACAGTAAAAATAAAGACAAAGAAAACAAAAACCGACCACAAAGCTGGGTTCACGGTTAGTAAATTATGGAGTAAAGCTCCCATTGTATCTTCTAGAGCGTGTGAATAAAGGTTAAAAATTAATCTGCAATGCGCTCGCAAAAATTTGACTAAAATGTAAATTTACGTGCACCCTCACTAAAATATGCACATGTAGACAATGTTGCTGTAAACAGAGAGACCCTTGGCAGTTACAGCGGTTAATGCTATGCTTTGGTTCACACGACGTCTTCAGTTTATGTCGTCAGAGTTTAGCGGGGCCCCATTTTACGACGTTTTTTAACGCCCGCTTTGCAATTCTGAAAGCTATTAGATTTCATAATTAAGTGGTACCAGTAATTTTCCCGTTCAGCATATGTTATTGTTACGTTGCTAAATGCTAAAAGTTTTAATAAACTGAAGTATGGTTTTGCTACAGGACAGGATAAATTAATTTTTGTATCAGTAGTAGTGTAGTCTAATTACTTCAATATTTGTTTTAATATTTACAAAATATGACACATAACATCTTACTCGTAGCAAATTAGTTATTTTGCGAATAATTTCACAAATATATATGATATAATTTAGAAACTATAGGGTCTAAGGACTCGAAGAAAGGAGTGCAGGTCGAAGTATAATCCTCCAGTCAAACAGTACGATGACTTGGTTAGTGGTGAGTGTTTTTCCGACTTATGTCAAGGAAAGTTCAATACAACAACAAAGTACTTAAACTTGTATTAATTTTCTTGAAATCAGTACATACTTTAGGACGCCTCTCAGACGATGTCGCAAATTCCATTCATAAAACATGAAGTTCTCCCAACGGATCGAACGAAGTACAAAGAGATAAAAGCATTTCCCATTTCCCGTGTAATTTCCAATTCATCTACTATCTGGCGTCTTATTCTTGGGCGAACTAGTTGTCGAACGGAATGGCGCTTGATGCAACTCTATCAGGCACCTGCGTCCAAAGCGCGAATTTAGATTAGTGCATCAAGTTTTCAGAGCGTCGCGGAAAGGCAACCGACTCTCGAAGTTCTCCGCCGCGGAAATCGTATAAATGTTAATGAAAGCCAGACGTCTCTAATGAGATTACCGCCCCCGTGAAATTGGATTCGCGTGAGACTTCTTTAATTTTCACTCGGCGCGAAAATTAGGTAGATCCGAGCGTGACATCCGCTTTCCAGGATCGTTCACGTTTCCATAATGTCTACCTAGTTGCCTGCATAGCTAACATTATTTGAATGGATTTGTGCTCGCTGGAACGCATTATCCCAACACTACGCCAGCGAAAGATCTTTGCAACTGAGCATTGTAACAAAAAGTAATTATTCCGCATCATATTTAATTTGAGGATAAAGCTTAAACTTATTGAGATTATAAAATGAATGCATAATTTTTAAATCTTTTAAGCTCACTTTAATATTCTAAAACCCTGAATAGATCGTATATAAGGTCGTCTGCGTCTAGCTTATTTCATCCGAAATAAGTATCGGTGTGTTCGAAACGCAGGCAGTAAATTACTGAATACTGTTAATAAATATCATAACGTCAACAGCGTCATTACACTTTTTTCCGTTTTTCGACATTGCAAGTTTAGTATTGTATTGTACAAATAATACATTATATACTATTATGCGGCATACCTTTATTAGTAATGATGCGGTGGGCAGTCTGCTTGATTACTAAACGATTGCATTAAAAGGAGCACAAAGTCTACGTATTGAACCACAATAAAATTGACGAGTAAAGAATTATTTCAGCATACCGAAATAATATGCATATTCGAACAGTAAAAAGCGAGATCAAATGTAGGTACGACGTATGCATATGAATCCTCGATTGCTCGCCATTCCACGAAATTGCGCGGGAACTGTGTAGCAATATTTTTCTTTGAACACAATACAATATTGCGTTTCATCGTTCCCGATTGTTATAATAAGCGAGAGAAAACATGGGATGCCTGCAATACTCAAAATAATTTTAAAATGATGCGTATAAATTTGTTTGATCCTTTGTTATGAATACTTTACAATTACCAGTATAAGGTAATTTATGTAAATAAAACACATATGGTTTTATTTCAAAAAATCGTTTCATAGTAGGTTACTCTTCCATTACAAAAAAATGATCTTACTCGAATAGTGTACGCGTACGTGCAAAACAAACAATTTTCGCGCTGCTATACAACCAAAAAATTATGGATATGCCCGATGTTAGCTTTTCTTTCATTAATATCTTAATGAGTTGAGTTAGAGTGAAAGGGAGAATACATTTTATTTGAATAATGCAATGTCTGCTGATATTAACACAATAGTCGTGTTATTGTGGCATGGAATAAATGTTATATTTTCATGAAATATACTGACATATATAATAAGTTTCTCGTTGTATGTTATTTTCATGTTTTCCGGCAACCAATACATAAAATGCGGTTGTTGCATTCAAGCGAAAACGGTAACGTATTTACTTATTTTCTTTGAAGTGTGTCGATTCGAATACAAATTGGTTTTATTAGGAACCCCGCCCTAGTATTGGAAAAATGCTACATAATTTGACTTGACATCATGTAGCATATCTAAATTTGTGGGTTCTTAAAAATAATTTTGAGATTGCTTATACTTTCAGCAAAATGTATGAACTTGCATTTCTTTCTAATAAATTTTTAATCGAAACAAAAATTTTCATAGTGTTTTAGTGACCAACGAATAGCTTACAAAGAACAGTGCAAAATTATACCGGAAACTGGAAAATGTTACCTCATTGAAGTTCATTAGCAAAGTGGAAAAAAAATGGAAACTAGCGGGCACATTAAGTGCTCGTGCAGAATAGTACCATTACTTTAAATGAGTAATCTTCCAAGATGATAAATATTGTTTACTAGCTTTTGCCCGCGGCTTCGCCCGCGTTAAATTCGGGATGACAAAATTATTCTGTTTTCGTTACCAGGAAAGTGGAGCCATCCACTTGGTAACAAAAACAGAATAATTTCAACACTGCTTCTTCTTTTTCTTATTTAAGGCTTTAAGGGCCGGTTTGTAAAAACTTCAATATGCAAGATTTATTGTTCATGACAAATAGCCATCATACTTATTTTTAGTTTTCTACCTTGTAAACTGTTTAAACTTCTAAAGAAAATTATGTTTTCATATATATCACTATACATAGAAATCGTCATATTCGGTTTTTCGCAGTTTTAAGGTAGATTTTATTGAAACTTGGTATGTTGGCAGTAGGTAACCTAGAATAGGTTTTAGGCTACTTTTTGTCCCATTTTCACCCCCCACTTCCCTAAAATGGGGGTTGGAAGTTTATATGAAACATTCCGCAATTTTTGTAGTACGACGCTGAAATTTGGTATGCGGACTATATGTCAGAAACGAAAAACCTATTCTAGGTTACCTACTATCAACATACCAAGTTTCAAAAATCTACCTTAAAACTGCGAAAAACCGAATATGACACTTCCTCCCCTATTTGAAGGGCTTGGGGGTCGATTTTTGAAAAAAAAATATGCCATATTTTTTCGTTTCTGACAAACAGTCTGCATATCAAATTTCAGCGTCGTACTACAAAAATTTCGGAATGTTCCATACAAACTTCCAACCCCCATTTGAGGGGAGTGGGGGGTGAAAACTGGACAAAAAGTAGCCTAAAACCTATTCTAGGTTTCCTACTATCAACATACCAAGTTTCAATAAAATCTACCTTAAAACTGCGAAAAACCGAATATGACACTTCCTCCCCTATTTAAAGGGTTTGGGGGTGGATTTTTGAAAAAAAAAATATGCCATATTTTTTCTTTTGTGACATTTAATCCGCATACCAAATTTCAGCGTCGTACTACCAAAATTGCAGGATGTTCCATACAAACTTCCAACCCCCATTTTAGGGGAGTGGGGGGTGAAAACGGGAATAAAAGTAGCCTAAAACCTATTCTAGGTTACCTACTATCAACATACCAAGTTTCAATAAAATCCGTTCAGCCGTTTAGGCGTGAAAGCGTAACAAACAGACAGACAGACAGACAGAGATACTTTCACATTTATAATATTAGTATGGATACGTAAATTGATATCAAGTACAATTTAATAAAAAAAGTAACCGTAACTATTTAAAGATCTACGGTTCCAATGAAGAAAAACTATTTTCTAGAAATATAAAACGACAATATATAATATATAGCGTATATGTATAAATGCTAAGTATATCTATCTACCAGAGCTATAATTTGTACTACTTAATGAAGATAGTTAACAACATTATAAATGTTATCATGAACCGCTTTGAGGATAAGCTCGGTCCCCTTCGGAATGTCGTTTTATATTTCTAAAAAATAGTTTACAATACACCTTTTCAAAGGATTGCACACAGCTATGCTCGGGGTCTCTCTTAGGGATAAGATCAGAAATGATTTAATCCGTAAGAGAACTAAAGTTACCGACATAGCCCGCCGGATCAGCAAGTTGAAGTGGCAGTGGGCTGGTCACGTATGTCGCAGAACCGATGGCCGTTGGAGCAGACGAGTTCTGGAGTGGAGACCGCGTCTCGGCAAGCGTAGCGTAGGACGCCCTCCGGCCCGATGGACCGACGACTTGCGAAAGGTCGCTGGTGGAGGCTGGATGAGGAAAGCGGAGGACCGGAATATCTGGCGCGAAATGGGGGAGACCTATGTCCAGCAGTGGACTGCGATAGGTTGAATAGGCACACAGTGGAACAGTAGTATATATTACTGCATTTGGCAAGCCAGGTCTGTTTGTTTTTTTTTTATTTTGGACGTGCACATCATGTTAAGTTATTTAGGTAATCATTAACTCTATTGATATACACAAACGACACTTCAATAATAATTTGACTTTTAGTTTATGTTTTGTTTTAACAACTAAAGCAGAGGCAAGTGTATCAGTAAATGAATTAAGTGAATACTCCTGTGAATGTATTTTATAAAATTGTTAATATTGCCTGTTACCTCAATACGTTATTATGTATTCATACCTACATATCGGTAAATAAAAGTGGAATAGAGCGATTCCCAAATCACTGACACGTCAAATACAGAGAATAAATCTAAATACTCGGTGAAAGGTCATCCAATCAGTGCAACAAAAGATATTACCCGTGGCGATTGAAAACTCTCGTCCGTGGTAGGTGGTCCGAGACTAATCCGCCAGATTCAGACGAACCCCCATTACCCTGATTGATTCCCGGCGCGCTGTAGCCCTGGTTACAAATACAAAGGTCTGCAGCAATTTGGGACCGCTTTCAATTTGCACTGAGCCGCTGAGGCTCTCTCAATTTGCGGTGCATACCCGTTCTGTAAACGGTACAATACTCCTTTTCCTTAAAGCAGCTTTGGCTCTTTTGCACTGCAGTCGAACTTTGGACTTGATTCAGATTTCATAATACCGTTGAAGTTCTGGCTTGAACTTCAAGAAGTTGGGTAAATAAGAGAGTTATATTTCAGGTGCATAATAGATATAATGCACCTGAAATCTGAAGTGAAACTTTCTTAAAGAAGCAATTGACCATTGAGTTAGCAAGGTATAATTAATGTAGATACGGCATCCGTGCCTCAAAAACGAACCGCCGAAGAGAGTATAGATTGTACTCTTTTGTTTAGGTAAATGTATTTGAAATTCGAAATATGTGTATGTGTACTATTACTGCATTCGGATCAATTTTTCGATTGTTTTGTGCGCAAATCTCGAATCCATAGTTTTTTACATCATTGGGTATAATAGTCAATATGAACATTTAACAGCTTCTTTGGTATCAATGTAAGCCGTTATAATTCCAAGGCGAAAATGGAAATTTTGAATGCGATATTGCTCCGAAACTCGCGGTGTCGTAAATACATATGCATATGCGCTCGTAAACTGGCATCTAGCGACAGGTAGGTGAATACTGCACGAACCAATGTGAAATTCATGACATGTCGAGACTTCAGACTGATTGGACTAATACATATGCTTCAGCGTCCAATTTCATCTCAGATATGTACTTGAGTACTTCTATGAACGTATCGAATATTAAACGTATCGAGTTACAATTGTCATAACAACGATACCTACCGAAAATATTGCATCAAAGATTTAAAACAGACGTCAAATACAAAAAACATGATAACTACAAAAGCTGTTTTATTTAGGAAGCTTCGAATTCGAATATGGGACAAGTGACGCTATTTTTTATCTGTTGTTACGCTGATTTATCCGCATAAGACTATTCGTATTTCGATTTAGCTTTTAATATTCGGACGCAGGGTTGGCTGGAATATGAAAAAAAAAGGAAAAAGTTAGAAAAACGGGTGAGCAGAAACTCGGTGAAAAAGTGCGCACAACGGGAGAGCTTACAAAGTTCCATTATGAAGTATAACAGTCGTTTCTATTTTTAGAAAAGCATTGTTTTGCAACCTCTTAATGATTTAAAATTTTATGATAAAGAAGAAATCAAAAATACTTACCAATTTTATATACGATAGATTTTGCTTTTAATGAAAACGTTATAGTCATAATGAGGGGGTTAAAAATACCTACTTCAAACTAAAACATAAAAAATATTTTTTTGCGATGTTAGGTCTTTTTTCCAAAAAAAAATAATAATCATCAATCTTATACGATGAAGATATTCGCGAACAATCATAAAACACATGTATATAGTTGAATTGAGTAACTTCCTTTTTTGAAGTTGGTTAAGATTAGGTGATCAATTTAGTGATAGAACTTCTATTACCAAGACTTTTTAAGCTTATATCAAAAAAGCGCGACACAAAATTTAGCTTAAACTTAAGGGAAGTGCACCTAGTATAATAAGTACACGCTACTCTTATCGAACCTCACTTTAAAAGGTGGGTTACTACTGAAGTCATATTGTATACACAAACATAGATGATGCACAATAACACTGTTCACATCTAAAGCATAATAAATAAAAAGCAAAAATCTGGTAAATTAATTTAAAAAATATGTTTTTTAATGTAAAAAACCTTAAATTTTGTTTTATGTGCAGTTAATAGTTACAAGCTTTTACAAATTCTTTCAAATGACTTTTTTTAGACTAGTTAGGAGGAATAATCTATACCTGAAACTGAAAATGAAGATAGTGAAATAAGGCTAAGGTTGTTAATTTTTTATGCGAAGAAGTATCAAAGCTACAAAAATTACATTACTCATACAAATTTCATACTATTTAGTTCTCCTGTAACAGCAATCATCTTATCATATATATATAATCTTAGATATCAAATTAAACTAAAGAACAAAACAATAAAAAAAACCTTTAAAAAAATCATAGTTTGGCATGATAGTCAGAATAGCTACCTGCAACATCAAAGCTGCAGTTCAATTCACGTGTTCTAAAGAGTATTTATGTGATGCTTTTTGGAGCTAAAACAATGAAGCCGAATGCCGCGTCAAAACATTTAACTACCTCCGATTCGTATCGAAATCGCATCTGTACCAAAGCCGGGGTTGGCTCAAACAAATCGAGTGATGTTTTGCTTGCAGTTTGCCAAAATCGAGTTCCTATGGAAAGGCAGGCAAAAGTGGACAACCCAATTCGATCCACTGACGCATGTCATGAGCGAAATCCGTTTTCGATGTAGGTACTCGTCACTCCGATTGAACTCTTTTCTCATATCACTACGGCATTGCATTCATGAAGTAAAATATATAAAATTTAAAAAGTTTTTTCTTTTCAATTATTCTTAATTTTCAAAAATATCATGAATTGAAAACGACTCAGTCTAACACGAAATAGAGATAGAAAAATGATTGGTACGATTGCTGGAATGTTTGCCTAAAGTCAAGTATTTGTGGTTGCAGATTTTATTTCTTAGATAAATTATAAGATCAACTTATTAGACCTTTCTTAATTATTTATTTATGTAGTTCATGTGTAGTGTGTAATACTATTCCAACAAAAGATCCATTCATTGTAACTGTCGCAGAGCAAATCATGTATGTGTGATAAAAACTTTATGAATGAGTTGACTAACTGATGGTGTACCTGCGCTTTTACTTTCTCGTGAGATTGCATGGCAGGCAGCACGAATGATAGGACATCGGGAGTACTAAATAACAATAATCAAAGCTTATATACTCATAACAACCTATGTGTATGCAGAGAGGTGTGTCACACACTTCAAGGTTTTCATACAAAATAATAAAATCAGAGGATACTACCTAAAGTTGTGAATGACGGAGTAATGGAACACTAGAAAACAGCGGATTTAATCGTTCAATTTTGATTATGTATTAGATCATATGCGAATTAAGTTGAATTATGACTATTATTATTCTGAATTGTTTATACGTCGTTATAAAGACGTAGCTTGTTTATCAGTAAGAACATCTGTTTCAAGTGATAACATTATGACATATTATAATTGCGCGTTAAAACTCGGATACTTTATCTATTATTTAGTCTTCTACTCTAGTTAACATATTTACCCGTCTATAAACTACACAGTAATTTTTTAAGGGTTTGCATTTATTGCAAATATTGCCAAAAATATAATACCCTACATGTACAAATTAATAATAATCACGAATCTGATAAATGCAAATTTATTTCATTTTAATCCTTTTTTATATAAATAGAAATTATATTTTACTTATTTAATTGTATTTAATTTATTAACCGTATTGTGGGCTATAATTTAACTAGCTATTGCTCGCGGCTTCGCTCGCGTTAAGAGGTATTATTTTTTATCCCCTATTTTATGCGCTTGGGTGTGAAACTTATCTATTTTTAATTTATTTACCTATTATTATAGAAATAAATGAATATTTATATGGTAAAGAAAAAAAAGATTAAAATAAATTAAGTTGTTTTAAACTTAAATATGTAAAACACAAGGTAAATTAATTAATTATATTACCATGTTGCTGTGCCTGCAAAGGCCCAAGTGTTTTTAGATATAATATTATGTAACTTGTTTATGTATGAAGATCTGAGTCATGTGGAATGCAATAAATAATTAAATATCAAAACTACGTCTTAAGATCTGCCTCCATGCCAAATTTCAGCCCGATACGTCCAGTGGTTTGGGCTGTGCGTTGATAGATTGTCATTCAATCAGTCTTTGAGTTACATAGATCTTTTTTTATAACACTACTAAATTCATTTACTACTTAATTTTATTTCAAGGTAAAAGCATTTCTTTTGTATTAAATAAATGAGAAAGTTCACTTACAGAACAAAGTATTGAATTTATTGTAGGCAGGCTGTTTTATCCAATACCAATATGGGTCTGAAATGGTGGAAAGAGAAAGAGTTAATTCCTTATTGCATCATGCGTTTATAACAGCCGGTGCACATTGTGCAGTATAGCACAATATCAATAATGCCGGTGAACGGTACAATAAATTGACTTGATCGGAAAATTTCTGTTATTGTATTTTCAGCAACTTAAATTACTTACGCAATCATGTGTTGCTTTATAAGTGCTTGCAAAAAGTTAATTATAATCAAAGCAGTCCCGACATTATTCTTACTTAATGAGCTTACATGTAAAAACATATTTCAAAAATATTTTAACTATTCAAGTGAATTAAAGTGCCTACTTGTCTCCAATTGTCAAAACTGTAATCTAGTGACCATGAGGTTGTAACTTTCTGTTTATTTTTTCTCTAATTACTTATGAAAAAAAAAAACAAATAACCAATGGAATAGTTATATGCCACACGTAAGGTCGACATTAAATCTATTTCATTTATTGGAGCCTACTAAACCTTAGCTGATAAATAGTTGAGTGGCATCTTTTTACAATATCTAAGCTGGGGGGTTTAGATTGCACCTCTGTTCAGTGGGGCCATCAGCATTGAGCGACGCTGTAATCCAGGGTTGCCACCTTTAGGGGAGAAAATATCGGGTCGATCCGACATCCATGAGTGACGTTCGAAGTTTGGTCCAATCAATAACGCATGCGAGACAGTCTAAGAAAAATGAAACTTTATTTTGTATTGAATCTAATGATCATTTAAATGATCAATTTTCCGTTTTTGTTACGAGCCGATTTTAATAATTCTTCATCATATTTGTTATATTTGATTGATCCTATTGCATATTGACAAAAATTGGGACAATGCCTTCGAAATCGGGACTGTCCCGGAAAAATCGGGACAGGTGGCAACCCTGCTGTAATCCCATAATGCGTCTGACACAAAGCGTTTATAACAGCCGTTGTACCGAACTACAATAGAACGCATAATGCTCGGTGCACTGTAAACCCTGAAGAGAATAATCCAAAAAGTATTCAAAGTCGAATAATTTGTATATTATTGTTATAATATATTAGTATAATGTATTAGTTTGAAATGAATCTGTTTTTATTTTGTGTCTTTATCCTTTCATATGGCCTAAAACCTTTGGTGGTGTTTCCACAACACTGACTACATAAGTAGTGCTTGTAGTATACCTCCATGGTCTAACGGGCACAGCGTTCGGCTGCGTGACTCGAAGATCGTCGGTACGAATCCCGCGCGAAAACATCACTATGTACGATTTTTCCTAGTTTGGTTAGGACATTTCAGAATCAACTGATTGTCCGATATGAAAGATGATTCCACGCTATGGAGGGCATGTTAAGCCGTCGTTCCCGGCCACAATGTTAGGATGGTAGTATTTATCACTCACCATTCCGCAATGGGTCCGCGCGGTGGTTTACGGCTCAATCTCCCCATAGTGTCATTTCATAAGCCCTTAAACAGAATATGTCGGGAATATAACTCCCTCTCACAAAATAACACCGAGGCTCCTGACATCTGCAATTCGACTGTCACCAAATGGAAGAGCTCTGTAATTAGGATTATAAATTAAATTGTATTATAATTATTAATGTATATTGTAAATCTGTTAGCAGTTATATCTACTTTCATAACTTAGCTTTACACAATTTCCTTTTATTATGTATAATACTGGTTTAGATAATCATGCTGTATACACATGCTTGTGGTGTTACAGTACTCCCAGAAACCTTAAAACCATATACAATGTTTAAATTGTATTTACTGTAATGCTGTTTTGTGTATCAAATAAATAAATATGCAGTATGAGAAGGCCTGTGCCCTGCAGTGGGCCGTTATAGTCTGATGATAACTTATAGATATGTACATTCGTATCATAAATTGATGTTTATTTTACTCTCTTTGACCTGTTAACATTAACTCACCTAATAATTCATAATTTTTTAGCAACAAATATACAGGTCCACCAAAGGCTTTAAACAAAATCGCGAATATACCGATTTTTCACAGTAACACCTATAAATACTCAAGTGTCAGAGTGTGTTCTGCAGTAAATCCATGGCAGGCTGTCTAAATATTGATACAAAAAACATTGCAGGAGAGTGCCAGTGATTCGAGGCCACTGTAAACTAATGGAAGCCTGAATAAAATGGGTTTACTTTGTTATGCCTGCTTCAATATTGTATTTATGGGAACCAAATGGTGAAACGCGCAAAAATAAGCTTTGACGCGCTTACTCAAGGGTAGGTTTTGTATTACAAAATTGTTATATTTACTTATAATTAATTCACTTAGAAATCATCCCGTTATCCAAATCAAGACCACCGACCACCTAATTATTAGTAGCCTATTTAGCTAATGTCTAGCAGTAGACTGCGATAGGTCGAAATGAGAAAATTAAGCTTATATGAAGATACTGAAATTCAGTATTATTACTTGTGATTACTTGTTATTTCACTGTGTTAAATATCACACATTTATACCGTGAGCAAACTCCCAAGTGTGAACTTACTTATGCGAATTCTTAATTTTTTCTTTCCCGTATACTTCACAAATTGTATCAATGTTACCGTTTCTTATGGTCTATTTATAAATAGGATATTTTTACCAGTACCTTCTGTTCTTATTGTCCTCATCAACTCCGACTGATCGATGATATTCTAAATGAAACTCGAGCGCACATTGTATTAGAAACAAAGCGATGAAGCTCGCAACGTGAACCTAATTTAAACCAACAATTACGTTATTATTTTGACTATTATATTAGGTACGGAGAAACCGGGCTAAATGGAATTGTGTCAAAAGCAGTTTATACTAATATTGTTACGATTCAGAATTTGCTGATCACATTATGTAAGAAGTCTGCGTTTAGTAATGAAAAACTAATTCATTCGAAAAAAAAAAATTACAGCTGAATTTTGAAAACGACTGGCTCTGTGGTCTGGTATTATGTGTGTTGAGTTCAGATCGCTGCTAGATCTGGAACTTGGGGATCTGCAGACTTGGAATCTCAGGGGGATATCCCATAGTGAAAGTCACTTACCAAGGATTTTATCGCGTAGGGAGACACCTAACATAGCCCTCTCCATAGTACGCTGAGCAACCTTGAGTCTATTCAAGAGGCTCTTAGTGAGCGACCACGTTTCGCTTCCGTATGTCATAACTGGCAACACACACTGGTCAAAGACCTTCGTCTTGAGACACTGAGGTATTTTGGACGAAAAGATCTGCCTTAACTTCCCGAACGCTGCCCATCCTAATTGGATTCGACGAGAAACCTCCTTCTCGAAATTGGACCTACCCATTTGGACTACCTGTCCCAGGTACACATATTCGTCTACAACTTCGAGGACAGAACTTCCAACTAATATCGGTATAGGTACGACATGGGTATTAGACATGACTTTCATCTTGTCCATGTTCATTTTAAGACCCCCCTGTTGAGAAGCTCTGTCTAGGGTTTCGAGCATAGTGCTTAAATCCTCTATGGATTCTGCCATGACTACTTATATCATCGGCAAATCGAAGATGAGTGATGTACTCGCCATTTACGTTGATGCCAAGTCCTTTCCAATCGAGCAGCTTAAACATATCTTCCAACGCAACTGTGAACAGTTTCGGAGATATAACGTCTCCCTGTCTCACTCCTCGGTGCAATTGGATAGGTTGTGTAAGCTCTTCACGGACTGACACAGTAGTGACATAGTAACGTTAACCCGGCAGTCCCATTTTCAATTTATTTTGGGTTACAGCCCAATATCCCCATAGCTATGCTATGGTGCGGAAAGGCTTGTGCTCTGTAGTGGAATGCTATGGTCTGACGATGATGATGATGATTATCGAAACCCTTATGTATAAAACAAATCCAATATTATTCGGCGACATATTTATAATTTTTTTATTCAATATCTATTTAGAGCGTCGGCGGCTCAATGGTCTAGCTAGACTGTTGCCCTCATACCGGGAGGGCTGAGGTTCAAATACCGTTACGTACCAATGCGTTGGCGAATTTTCGAAATTATATATACGTTATCCGACGCTCTTACGGTGAAGGTAAACATCGTTAAGAAATCTGCGCACGTATAAGAAAAGATTCGAAAGCTGTGCGTAAAGTCGTCCAATTCGCATTGCGCCCGCGTGGACGACTTAGACTGATATTCTCTATACGGATAGGCTCGTGCCCCTCGGTGGGGCCGTTGAATGAGCTCATTCAACGTCCCCACCGAGGGGCACGAGCACGAAATATCATCAGCTGATGATGATGATATTTAGCTCCTCCATGGTGCAAATATAATACGTAATATTTAATATAAAGTAAAAAAACATGTGAACTTACGAGTAAATGTATACATACGAGTATCGTATGGATTAGGTTTGCAATAAAGTACAGCTGTTATACTAAACTTCTGGTCTAAACTCGCGCGGTTGGGGTTGGTATGAATCCTAAAACAAGTAAAGAGCTATTGCAGTGAAATGTAGCACCCGACTATAGCGCATACCGCGTCATACAAAGCGTGGTCCTGTGCTCTGAACCGCAATTAACGTAATAGACGTTTGACCCGGCTTTTGTAGTCTGATTTCAAATCGGTTCACGTACTTCAGCATGGATTGGATTTCAAATTTGGAACTCATTTTTTTCAAAGCGCTTTGTTCATGCTAGAACTATTGTTTGATTTTTTGTAAAAAAATATTGGGTTCGAGCTTTTTCGTTATGTTGTTTTATAGTTGCGTTATGTATTTTAGTCAATTATGCAAACAAATCTCAAGCCAATTGAAGTATTAAACTGTCTACAACAAAAGACATCTAAGATTATCATTTCCCATACAAAGCTAATGACTAATAGACTTAGTAGCATTGCAGCTTTCAAAAATAGCTTTCATTTCGTCTAGAAAAAGACCGCCACATTGCTAGATATCTTCTCGAGAAACAGGAGTATTTTGTACTTCTGTGTTTCAGGAAGACGACACTGAAGCTAGTAAAATTACCGGGTGTAAGAAACCTATTTGTGGTCTTGCGCAGAAGTTCTCACAGAAAATAATTATTATCTCCAGTTATCGATTTTATCTAGCATACATTTGTCATGGACAGGCTTAGCGCTTACCATCAGATAAGAACAAGGCATGTGGCCGCCTTGTTTACTTGCAAACACAAAAAGTAAATGCTTGTACAGTGGATGCACAAGAGACAATTTTGTCTTTTTATGCCTGCAATAATTAAGAAAATTACAAAATCATTTTCTTACTTCATAAAAATATTTTTATAACTTTTACACATGAATACCACATATGCGTTCTCCTATTTACGTTTTGGAGTGTTCACAGAAAGCAAAAGCCCATTGTCTTTGTTTTACCAGTTTATCTATGCAACATTGGCGTTGCCAACACAAAGCATTCAACAATTAGCATAACCCAACTATCAAAGGCTTTGACAATGCGATTTTGAATCTGGTTTCAATCAATCGCGATGTGAATCATGCGGCTTTATGAACGCAAGCAAGGAAAATGGTTGCAACGTAATGAGGCTTTGTTATATAATACCTACTTATGCTGTGTTACAAATGCAGTAACAATGAAATAATTCACAATAATTAATGAAGTCATTTATTCAGTGGGCAACCTAGACTCTAACCCCCTCTCTAAACCCGTAACACAAACGGTGGAGCAATGCTTTTTCTATTTATAGTAAAAAGCAAAGCAAGGTCTTCTATTAAATAGTACGCAAAGACTTATTAAGCCTTTAGAAGTTGCATAAATGTTCTAATAACAATACTAGGCAATTTCTATTTCAGTTGTTAGGTACATAACTTCGTCTTTTGTTCCATTAGGTATTGTTGTAGATCATTGAGTCTACTTTTTCAGAATTAAACAAACTTTTACCTTAATTTTAAAACAATCGTCTATCCCTCAACTAATTAAACAGCAAGCAATGTCCATTAAAATACACAATATATTGCCCAACCCAATAAAAGATATAACAATAGAAAAAAGGTTTTGTAGCATAACTGAAACCATATGGAATAAAAAACTACTTACATATTTTATGAATAACTGTTTACGCTACATATCAACACACGTGCTGATTAGTGTGTTCGTTCATAAAACACATGTGATTATAGAAAAGAAAAGTTCTTAGTCTGAGTTTTCTGTCCGACCGAGGCATGTTTATCAATGATTACCACTTGTATCAATACTAACTTTTGCAAGTTCCAATGTCGTATTCTTGACTGGATATACGAGTATCCAATTTCGTTTGCCGTGAGAATTAATTCAAATGTACATTCGTTAATTACTTCCTGTTGAGGCTTGCGTACATTAAAAATAAATAAATGCAAACTATTACGTAACTACAAGCAAAAAAAAACTACAAACGCATTCTGATAATTCCTATAACGGTATAGAAATTATAACACGAATGTAGAATACGAGTATAATAAAACTGATAACAAGAATAAACCATTTTCCTTTGTTACAAGGAATTCCAATTTACATTTCACCTCGGACGCTTAGTAACTGATCTGGAAGAGTCCCGGCATGTAGATTGAACAAAAATGCCATTATAATGTAAATTGATATGTTTTATTTTATGTAGGCTGCTAACAGTCACGAAAAGGCGTAATTGGACTGTAGCTCCCCAAAGTTCCTTACGTGGAAAGCCATAAGGTACTTTGGGGATTCAAGTCTATCCCGAAGTGCATCTTGCCAAACAACGAACGAAGCACTGGTCATTCGTCAATACATAGATACTGATAAAACGATACGAATAACAGAAACCCCGTAAACACAAAAGTGGACGAGTGAAGCTAATTCCATTGAAGCCAAGTCCAGCAATGGACTGTCTTCATGATAATTTAGACTTGTGCTTGAAAGAGGTATTTTAAACTCAAAATCATGAATACATTCCGCTTATAAAGTGTTTTACTGTACCCATATTGCACCAAAAGCTAGCTCAAAAGTATATACCTTATACGTGGGTACATGTGTTTGGGGGTTGAAAACTCTACAACCTACACTCCACCGGGTTCGATCCCGTGCATTACCTACATACACTAAGTGCGCTTACATATCAGTTCTTATCTGCTGGGTGTTTTCAATATGTAGTATGTACTTTCAAGAAATATATCTCTATGTTTATCTGTTTTTGGTATGGGGAAAGTTCTTTGCGTAAATTGGAGCAACGAGTAAATGGTGTGAAAGTATGTGATTATTTATTTTAATTTGATATTATCTAGATGAGCGTCAGAATATTCGGCATACAATTTACCTGTCCCATATTTTGGCTGGCGATAGGTTAAAGGGTTTAACAAAATTCAATCTGCGTCAAAGCGAAAACAGTCTGCATTCCCTACATTTTCCTAGTGAAAACTAAGACCGCTCTAAAACATACTCCCAAGTAATGGATATTAGTAATATCATATTACATTTCCAGTAAAGCTACTTAGTACTCTATATGAGATGGAAATTACCCCAAGAGCTAATTACGTTGGGCATCCAGCGCACGTTAGTTCGTAAGGCTAGGTACTTAACCAAGTGTATTTATGCTTCTATAAAAGATGTTTTTACCATGTTTTTAATCCTTTGATAACTACTTTTATTAGTGATAGTGCACGCTGCTTCTTTATCAAAAAACCGCGTTTCTGTTCATATACATTATTTTTTTTCAAAATAATATATATGTCGCCGCAACCAATTTAATATCGATACATAATTCATCAAATATTATTTAACAATACATTTAACTGGTAACATTGCAACTTAATCCGTCATGATTTTAAGAAACAGTGTTTTGACAAAAAACATTAGTGTTTCCTGTTATTGTTATAATTACATTTTTATTAATTCATAGTTTCCAATGCAACATCTCTTATAAAATCATTAAACATTATTTAAAGCTTACTTTAAATAGTAATATAATTATTTCAGCATTACTGAATTGAAGTAATGCTGTTTTGATTAATAAGTTACCAACACGAGATTAGCTAAACTATATCCGTGTATTTAAAACAATTTACTAATGTTTTTATTAATCTTAAATATAAATCTGTTTTGTTAATAACAAATCTTGATTCCGATAAATATTATTATAATATCTAGTGAATATTAGCTATCATTAAATAACTTGTTGAGTTAAGAATTCATATTTAGGATGTTTTATAATCCACTGTTTTGATTGTTAAGTTCCGGCAACCTTGAATAGAAAGTTATTTTGTTAGACACTTATTGTTGTCTTTTTGTATTCAGAATTATGGAATAAGCTTAATTAATTAAGTTATTAATTAGGCAAATATTTGTAAGCGTCTAGTTGCAAATTATTTTAATGTCATAATAATTGGATGCGCGTGCAGCGCCATAGTTTATACGACGAAATGTAAGTTTGACATGGCGGTATGATGGCGGCGTGTGAAGCGCCGAAATGTGGAGCCAATGATTGAATGACACATTCTGGTTTGAGATTTGGGTCGTGCTAGTCATGTAAGTAAGATACTAATTGTTGTATTGTAATATTTGCAATAAAGTGTTAAGTTTAATTATTTATTTTACTTCTCAAACCTAACTTGATTTTAGTAAACTAAACAGTTTGATTCTCAATATTAACATGAATCGTTGGCATTTACTATAACGCTAACGATACTGTACATTACATTTTGTTTATAAAGCCTATCGTGCTCCGACATATACATATTTATATTTACATACTTGATGGTTATTATTATTATTCAGTCATGAGTATCGTAAAACGACCTAGAAACTATTTATTTTATTTCAATTATCATTATTTTAGAAATAATATTTAATTCGTTTCTTGTCAGCTCTCTTTGTTGTTAGTATAAGTGCCTTTGTCCGGTTAAGATGTAAAGGCTATCTGCGGCCAACAGCAGTAGTCAGTTCGAAAAAGTTAGTATAACTGCCTTCCTCAGGCTTAAATTATTCAAAATAATCATAAATTATATTCATTAAGTTTGAAAAGCCAAAATAGACTCTCTGGAGATATCATTTAATCAAATTTCAGTCACATATAAGATTCAGAGCAGCTAGCACAAACCTACTTAGCAGCCGTGAGAAGCCCTTTTAAATTCCGCGATAGTGCTAATTAGGCGTGAAGCGCTCACTAATTACCCTTCTAGACGAACAAAAGCGTGTGTGTACTCGTTTATTAAGCACCCTTTACAAATGTGTTTGGTTTGTTGGCATTTGGATCCTGTAATTTGTAGCGATGGTTATTCCACAGGAGTGTTGTAATTTTAGCAGTGACGTGAGTGACGGTTTGTGAAATATATGCAAGGTGTATGATAAACAAGGTTGTCTGATGAGTGAGGTATATTAAACTATTTGAAAGGTGGGTACTCGTGGTATACCCGTTCACTATAGGATTTCTTTGTCTTAGATTTTATGTCTATCGAGCTTAGATGAACAGTAATTGTTTATCTAAGTTATGCTAACCTGCCTGGTTTTTTATTAGATCTTTACTTTAAAACAGTTAATCTTAACATTGTGAACTATCTCATCAAAAACATTTCATGTAAAAGGTTGCCAAGACGACCACATAAAATTTGCGCTTTAAAAAGATATCAGATCTTATGTAGAGCCAAGCTTAAAAATCTACACGATTCTTACTTCAACAAATTCTATCATAAGTATTTATGTACTTTATACATATAATACATAGAAAACACCCAGACCAATAACAGACATGTTCATGCCCACAATGTCTGTACTTCTCGGGGATCTAAAGCGGATCTCTTGGTGTAAGAGCCGACATCTCAACCAATTACACCCATGGATAATCTAAAATAATACACTAATATTTCTATAAGGGAAAAATTAATTATCTT
Organism: Leucinodes orbonalis; assembly: GCA_019425675.1. Classification (NCBI taxonomy): domain Eukaryota; kingdom Metazoa; phylum Arthropoda; class Insecta; order Lepidoptera; family Crambidae; genus Leucinodes; species Leucinodes orbonalis. The sequence continues at coordinate 120,582 of PQWD01014322.1, forward strand.
ATTAAATTATATANTTCCTGAAGCCTTGAAGACTAGCTGCGCCAAATGCACTCCAAAACAACGGAAGCTGATCAGGACTGTTGTCAATGGATTCCAGACAAAACTGCCCGACATCTGGGATCAGCTTGTCAAGAAACGACCCTGAAGGCAATACAAAGAGTCTTTCAACTCCTTCCTTACTGCGCAGAATTAAACCAAAGTGATATCACAAAATCGTAGCGCAAATTTTCTTTATGGTAACAATTTGCTTTGGGCTGTACCATCTTCTGTAGTGAAAAAAAAAACATATTTTACAAAGTTTATTGTTAAACATTCTGCATAAAGCCTTTATTCATTCTAAACGAATAAGTGTAATGAAAGCGCTATGTAAACTTAAGTATTATTAAATAGCACAAGTGCTTAATCTATTTGCTCAAAAACATCACACTTCCTATAATTAAGTAAAACGTTTTTATTATTTATTTTTAATAAATCAATGTATTGAAATTAGATTTTTATTTTATTCATAAATAATATGTTGCATCTTTTATAGTTTCAAAAGTTGAAACCACTATCAAATGTAAATAATAACATTTTTAAACCTACACGAGAGCTTCATATATTCGAAAAACCTTTTAAATTTTAAATAAACACAAAACATTCTCATTGTATAACTGTGCATAAATGATTAAATAAAAAAAATAAAACATGATGGAAGATATCGGGTCAAACTAGACTAGTCAGATCTATAATTATTTAATGCAGTCTTTAGAGTGGGGGGATGGAAACTTAAAGTGGAGGTAAATTTCATAGAATATTTCCATTTAGTGGAAAGAAGTAAAATTACTAGTAAACTTACCGGGTATAAAGAGACCTCAAATTTGTCGTCTCAAGTGATGTCGCATAGCAGTGTATAAGAAAAAAATGACTACTCTGTTATTAATTCCCTTCAACACTGCTTCTGTCATGGTCGTAGGCGTATCACTTACCACTAGATGAGCGCACTGACCGGGCAATTCGAAATTTAATTAAATTTGAAAAAAAAAAACAAATCTTCAAATCCAAACGTTGCATAAAAGTTTACTAAGTACAAATACATTACCGGCCCTTTTGTGTTTAATGCTTATAGACTTAAACAGATTAAACTATAGATTTAAACTGTTCACGACTAAAGTTAACAAGGAATTAACTATTTACAATATTGTGAACGATAATTGTGATTTGTCTGGCTTAATGATTTTATGCATCGCAGTCCTCTGCTGGACATAGGTCTCCCCATGTCCTCCGCTTTTCTCATCCAGCCTCCACCAGCGACCTTTCGCAAGTCGTCGGTCCTCGGGCCGAAGGGCGTCCTACGCTACGCTTGCGAGATGTGTTAGTACATTAAAACGTTATTAAAACTGTATCAAGTGACGAGCTCTCCGTACATGAAAATATTTTTGTGGTGGTGGTAAAGTGGATTTGTCGCTGTTTATAACAGCGACAAATCCACAACAGCAATAGCTGCCCCGGGCAAGTTGCGAGCGCAGATGGCTCTCACCTAGGGATTTTTTGTATATACCGTGACTACAGAACCTTTGGAAAATATAGTTTAGTTACTATAAACTATTATAAGGGAAATAACAACAAAAATATGAGTTCAGTTCGTATTATAACAACCCATTTAATTACAGTGTTGAGATAGGCACGATACCTATACCACGAATTCCCACCGATAACCTTTGCATTGTATTTCCTGCTATTTCACTCAAATTAACGGTTACGATAATAAATGAGAATTTAGAAAATATTATTTACGACGTTATGTTGACATTACTTATGTGTTTCCTTTGTTAGAATTTGATAGTTTCTGAGCGAATGTGATGACAAATAGTCTTAAACTTTATTAGTTTTCTTAAAGACATTTCTGTTAACAAAAGGTGACAACAGAAGAAAGTAGCAAGACTTTAAGAAGCCGAATAATTACTAATTAGAACAGTACTAATTAGAACTTCTCTTAAAACTACTCCTAGAGGAAAGATGGTGGAAAACTAATATGCATTGATGGCACCTAGTTTTGTGGACAGAACACGGAGTGTTTTGTTTTGAGAAATGGTTTGAATTAAGCGGACAATCCACTTTATTTGAACTGTTCCCTATATTGCACGAGGTCTTGAAAAGATGGCAATAGTGAATTTTGAACGTGTGACCTAGACATTTGATCCTAAATCTGTGCCCAGTAATTTTACTGCTTACTTCACCCTTAACTTCCATGATAGCAAGGTTCAGTAACACAAATATGGTAAGCATTTAACAAAAAACATTAACCTTACATTTTTAAACAGCCTTTAAGGATGTATGAAAAGAAATGTTTAAGGTAACTTTGTAGACGATTTATTCAGCGATATTCTTCAGGTAAATTAGACTACGCCATGCTCCTCGGAGATCTATCCGAGGCCGCCAATAAGATAAATTGATCGAATTTTAATGTTCTTGCCTAGTAACAAATGTATTTTAGCTATAAAGTTTCCATTAATTGCTCTCAATCAAGCAAAGCGGGTTTGATCACGGATGTAACTATGCACGAGTAAAATAACAATAGTCTGTATCGATGTTAATATAAAAATAAAATCAAAAAGTATTTTTTAAGGTTAATACAGGTGTAAAATGTACTTAATTTTGGAAAATTTGGTTACCAAATACCGATTGCCGGATAAGACAACCACAGCTTCATTATTAATGACCACGATACACCACATAGCGTTTTTATGTAATTCATTTAAAGTCAATTGGTTTTACCCAGTGAATATGCACAATATAAAATTAACTATGACGTGAGTTAATAAATGTCAAATTGTGGTTATCCAAACGACTGAGGTCGTCAATATTATTCTCAGAGGACCCTGCAAACTAAGTCAAGGAGCAAAAAGCTAAATTGAATTACAAACAAATCCGAATTAACACATCAAATATTAGGTAACGTATGCCAGCAAAATGCAAAGAGCCGGAGTAAATATACGTAAATGTATTGTCAGTTTATTTCTAACCGGCACAGCTTAATTTTAATTTCACACAGCATTCATCATCAACCTATATAAATAATAAAATAAATATCGAACTCAGGGCATCTAACGCCCCAACTTTAGCGTGAAGCCTGTAATATGGACACTAAACAACGGACAAACATACTTATATACATTTTTTTTGTAAAAACATACATATTATACATAGAAAACACCCAGACCGTTACAAACAGATGTTCATGCACACAAATGTTTGTACTGCGTGGGGATCGAACCCTTGGTGTGTCGTGTACACCAAATGGGTCGTCAAAATGTCAATATCGTCCCTTGTATTGATTGGTTGTATGATTGAGGCAAGAGGTCCGCCTCTGGGGATTTGAACCCACGACCTCTGGGTCACGCAGCCGAAAGCTGTGCCCACTAGACCACGTTGGCAGTTATGGGTATAAATATAACATGTTAAAATTAATTATTAATGTTTATAATATAAATGTATCCATTGAAATTCACACAGCGCCATCTAGCCCAAAGTTAAGCGTGAAGCCTGTATTGTGGGTACTAAACAACGGATAAGCATACTTATATATTTTTTTTATGAAATGTATGTATATACATATTATACATAGAAAACACCAGATCATTATAAACAGACATGTTCATGCACAACAATGTTTGTACTGCCGGGGATTGAACCCGGAACCCTTGGTGTTGCAGTCGATATCTCACCGCAACACCAAATGGGTCGTCAAATTTAATTCTTGTAAATAAAATCATCATCATCATCATCATTACAACCTAGAAAGTCCACTGCTGAACGAAGGCCTCCCCTAATGATTTCCACGCGGACCGATCCCTTGCAGTTGACATCCATCTGCTACCTGCCACCTTAAGATCATCAGACCATCTGGTTGGGGGTCGGCCTACGCTTCGTTTTCCGTTACGGACGCCACTCGAGAACCTTTCCGCCCCATCGGCCATCGGTTCTACGCACTATGTGCCCTGCCCACTGCCACTTCAACTTGCTTATCCTGTGGGCTATGTCGGTCACTCTAGTTCTCCTACGGATATCCGTGTTCCGGATCTTATCGCGTAGGGAAACACCTAACATAGCCTTTCCATAGCACGTTGAGCAACTTTAAGCCTATTTAAGAGGCCCTTAGTAAGCGACCACGTTTCACTTCCGTATGTAATAACCGGCAACACACACTGGTCAAAGACTTCGTCTTCAGACACTGAGGTATTTTGGACGAAAAGATCTCCCTTAACTTCCCGAACGCTGCCCATCCTAATTGGATTCGACGCGAAACCTCCTGCTCGAAGTTGGACCTACCCATTTGACTACTTGTCCCAGGTACACATATTCGTCTACAACTTCGAGTTCAGAACTTCCAACTGATATTGGTATGGCACAACATGGATATTAGACATGACTTTCGTCTTGTCCATGTTCATTTTAAGACCCACCTGTTGCGAAGCTCTGTTAAGGGTATTGAGCATAGTACTAAATCCTCCATGGATTCTGCCATGATTACTATATCATCGGCAAATCGAAGATGAGTGATGTACTCGCCATTGACGTTGATGCCAAGTCCTTTCCAATCGAGCAGCTTAAACATATCTTCCAATGCAGCTGTGAACAGTTTCGGAGATATAACGTCTCCCTGTCTCACTCCTCGGTGCAATTGGATAGGTTGTGTAAGCTCTTCATGTACTCGGACTGACATAGTGGCGCTCTCGTACAAACTTCTCAATACTTCGATATAGCGGTAATCGATATGGCACCGTTGGAGGCTTGAAGCATAGCCCAAGTCTCGATCGAATCGAAGGCTTTCTCATAGTCCACAAACGCCAAGCATAATGGCCGATTATACTCTCCGGTCTTCTGTATAACCTGCCGCAGCGTATGTATGTGGTCTATGGTGCTGAAGCCTTTGCGGAACCCGGCTTGTTCGGAGGCTGGAAGTCGTCAAACCTACTAGCGAGACGGTTCGTGATGACTCTAGAAAACAGCTTGTAAATGTGACTCAATAGCGTGATGGGTCTATAATTCTTCAACAAGGTTTTGTCGCCTTTTTTGAAGAAGAGCACCACCACGCCATTGCTCCACACTTTAGGCGTCATACCATCACGGATTACGGAATTAAAGAGCTTCTGAAGGGTCTTAAGCACTGGCGTGCCACCTGCTTTCAAAAGCTCTGCGGTAATTCCGTCCTCCCCGGGCTTTATTACTCTTGAGCTGTTTCAGAGCCATCCTAATCTCGCACAAAGTGACCTCCGGGATATCCTCAGATAGGTCGGGTTAACTTAGCTCTCGGGTCTTCGGCTAAGTTTGAAGCGGGAATCTGTGTAGCGGTATATAACTCGCTGTAGAACTTCTCAATCTCCCTCAAAATCTCTGGTTTGGATGAGACTACATTTCCGCCGTTGGTCTTCAAACTAATCAGCTGGCTTTGCCCAATAGATATGTTCCTCGCAAACACCTTCGAACCTCTGTTCTGTTCTATTGCCTCTTTAATACACTTTGTATTAAAGTGACGAACATCGCGTCGCAAGGAACTGGATATACGTCTATTGAGCTGCCGGTATTGTGACGCATCGTCTGAAGACTGCAGCTTCATCTGTCGTCTTGTCGCCATGAGATCGAGAGTCTGTTGAGATAGTTTATTGGGTCTTAATTTGCGTTGTCCTTTGCAAAATTTAGACCCAACTGATTGCAGAGTTTCCACTAGCCCGCTATTAATTTCGTCCACTGTTACGCAGCTCTCTAGGCATTCAAAGCGATTCTGCAATTCGAGTTGAAAGCTTTCGGGGTTATGGATTTGAATCACGTTAGGTCGGAGCGTAGACTTCATCAGACGAGACCTTTCCAGTTGAACATTTATATTTAACGTGCTCTCACCATACGGTGATCGCTACCGGTTTTAACCCTGGCGATCACAGAGACTCGTAAATATATAAATAAGTAAATAAAATAAATAAGTACATTAATGCAATAGTTAAATATGTAAATAAATAAATAAGTACATTAATGCAATTTTATGAATGTATGTAAAATGTATTTAATAAAATGAAATATCATATTTTGACATCTCAAGTACTTAGACTTCATGTAACGTCTACCTTTTTACATTCGGGCCAAGGCTTAAAAACAGGAACAAGTATTGTAATCGATAACATTGTTTATTTGAGTAGCAAATATGAACAGTAACGTTTAACTTTTAAGCGGTATTGAGTAAAAAATACTGCAGGCGCTCCTACCTTGGTATCTAGGATATCGCCTAGATAGACGACTCAGTGCCAAGTCTACCGCTTAGGAAATAGCTGTGTTAGGTAAACCACTGAATCTATTTGCTTTAAAAAAGGGCCTTGTAATGGTCGCGTTCTTTGGTTTTCCTTCTTATGCACGATGGCTGACAAGGAATGCAGGATAGCTAGTACGCCTTGTTTTCGTCAGACCTTGCTATCAGATAACCAACGCGTTGTGTATCAAATTGGACGGAGTTTGATCCAGGGCGACCTAAACGTGGAGCTTTTCTTAATCTATTAAGCTCTGGATGCTTCAGGGTTCAAAGATAAGATGTATTGAATCTTTTTTTGTTTCTCTTGGACCTATGGTAATCCTCTGCTGGACGTAGGTTTCCCTCATCCTGCGCCAGATATCCTGGTCCTCCGCTGATCTCATATATTCTCCGCAAGAGACATTTCGCAAGTCAGTTATCGTAAGTTAGTTTCCTATTAATATTTTTCAAACATAAAAGCAACTGATGAATACACTTACTTTAACTATTGTCAATGCATGGTAGTATTATAAAAATTGTATGTAAAAATTTTAATTTTGTTGGTGATCTTAAATAAATAAGCCTACAAATACAATACAATAATCAAAAAGTGCTGGCATAATAGTTAACACCCACCCACCAATTCGTATTGAGCCCGCGAGTTGGGTTATGGCCCAATATATATGGCCTGGTACCTTCTGTGGGACGTCATAGACTGATGATGAAAGTCAATCTGCAGGTGGTCGTTAGGAGGGGCGATGTCTGCGAGTGAAAAAATCGAGGATTAAAGGACCCTAGCCGTAGTATGAGATTTATGTAGACTAACTGATATTTGTTGTTGCATCTACGTAAATATTTTAAAAGACATTAACACTAAGCGACTCCTATATAATTAAGAAAGAATAAATAATTTAGAATTGTGTTTGCAGTGGAAAAGTTTGTTAGCCGGTATAAACAAAGGCGATAGAGAATGGACAATGATATATATAAAAACCGATTTAATTACCATAACAGCTGATAATTTTTTTCAAATTATTTACAGAAAGTGGAATATTCATTAAATTCATAGAACATTTTTACTTTTTTTGTAGTACAGACGAGAACAAGACCCAATGATTTTAAAAGATAATAATCGGTGCTCACAGACATCAGCAATGCCAACTTGATTCTTGTATTAAAATCAATAACTTTTTCAGAAACACAATGTTTCTGAAAAAAGTTAATTCACGAACTTATTTGTGAATATGCACGTAAAGTGTTTGTTTTCTATTTCTCTAAATTAGTTTGGATATTACGCATATTTCACTTTAATATTAAAATTGTCTGTATCGAAAACACAATATAGTCCGACAACCACAACGGTAAATACCGATTGTAAACCGCTTAAAATTATAGGTTGTCTCTAAAATTTGTTCGTTCAAATGTTTATCTTAATAGAACATTTACCACTTCATACATTAGTTGTTTAATATGTAACCTCAGTATAGGGTTGCTTAAGTTAGGTAAGGTGTTAATGTAAGATATATTATTTTATATTATTATTTTTAATTCCGTAACTTTGAATCTCTTTGTTAGCGTACGCAGGTTTCCTGGCGATGTTTTCCTTCACCGTCATAGCGTTGGATAAACTTCATATAATTTCGAAAATTCGTAAACACATTAGAACGTGGCCGGTATTTGAACCTGCACCCTCCAGGTCGGAAGGGATCAGTCCACACGAATGAGTCACCGATGATCCACTATTGGATCACTATTTGTCTCATACGTTCGCGGTTCCGTAGATGCCTGTAGACGTCTTATGAATAAATTAAAATCCCACCAAAACATTTCATGAAAATTTGCCAATACGACCACATAAGGTCTGTCAAAAAGATATCACATCCCATGTAGAGCCAACCTTTTGAATCTACACGACCTAACTCTACCGACCTCTACTTTAACAAATTCTACATCCCTACGGCTTCGCCGTTGCGCTACGTGGAGTTGATGCGAACATTTAGTTTCTGATCTAAAGTAAGTAACAAAACAGTTGCATTTTAATTTCGAAGCAAGTACTCAAACTTGGTTCGAGACAACCCTATCGGACAGAGTTCATGCACATATAACAATAGGGTTCAACATACTTGTATGTTATCATTGTAGCAGCACTATTCGAAGAGAGCAGAAGCTAGAGGGTAAGCAAAATTCTGTTATTAGTATTTTAACCATATTTCATCATTTCTGGGAAATCTTAATTGTTACCTACCTGTTGTCAGTGGCGTGGCAAGCGTCAATACATGCAAGTAATCAGTGCATACCCTGTTCGTCCAGACAACCCGGGAAATCGCCAACATGACTCCAACTTTTCGTTCTTTTCCTTGCAGAATTGAAACCATAGGCATCTGCTGTCATCAACAGCCTCGAAAAATGTAAATTGTTTATTGCTTTTACGATTAGTGTCACTCACTTTGTATAACCTACACACAATCTCTGTTCACGCCACTGCCTGTTGTACAACCAATACATTTCATTTACGGGATAAAATATTTTTACCCGTAAATTAATTATAGAATTAAGTTAACCCAGGGCAAACAGACGACATCCCCAAATTGTAAACTATTAAAAACACTTTAGTTGTAGGCCCTGTCTATGTGTAAAGTATATAAATATTATTTGTAACGTAAATCCTACAATGGTATGTAATGTAGCTATATTCCTAAAAACATATGCGCGTAGCAACCTGCCCTGGTTTCCGTTTAAAAATACTTGCAATTCAAGTTTATAAGGACAAGCGTGCTAGGAATTGTTATTAATCTAAAAATCTTTATAATGATCTCTATCAAAGTTTTTACTTAATAAAAGCAGGGTATTTATTGTTATAACGTTTTATAAATATGTAGTCATAAAGGAAGTGTTTGAAAATGTATATGCATGTTCATTATTATTTTTAAAGATTGTTTCATAGATGATAATGCTGATTCAGACGTGTGGAAGATGACAAATCGCGCCTACCCCAAGTAATGGGATAAGGGCAAGCGAATGATGAAGGCCCGTTAGCTTTGTTGGGTTACATTTTGAATATGGATACGGATATGGATAGATAATATCTGTGTCATGTCGAATTCAATAAATAAATAAATTGTAATGTTCATGCACACATTTGTACTGCCCGGGGATCAAACCTGGAGTATAGCCAACTTCATATCATTACACCACAAGTATTGTCAAATCAACGTTTATATCCATTTTATATTGTGTTTAATTAATGTTTGGAAATTATAATATCATCGCATAGATTTGATGATTTAGTTACTTAATGACTTAGTTGCTTAATTGAAGTTTTTGTTTACATATTAACAACTACTCTTGCCAAGCTCGTGGAATACTGCGAATATTGATCATAATTTAAAATAAATTTAACAGATACCTCTATATAATTATTATTATGTACATATGGTATAGATTATGTAGATAGATTGTATAGAGCAGTCTTTCCCAAAGTGGGCGATAACGCCCCCTAGTGGGCGCTGCAGGTCTCAAGGGGGCGGTAAGAGACCCAGAAAGAAAATGATTAATTCATTAATTCAATTTGAAGTTATAGTGGTTTTTAAATAGGTGAAAATTGGGGGCGCTATAAAAATATTTATTCTCAAAGTGGGCAGTAGACAAAATAAGTTTGGTAACCACTGGTATAGAGGTATAGAGTAAACTTATGTTTTACATGACATGTTGTTTCATAAATATATTATACATATTTAATTTCCATGTTTGTCTTATTTGTTTAGTATTAAATTAAAAAAAACGTCATCAAAACCTGGATAGTAAACATAGTTTAAATGAACCAGAAATTATTGCATCTACATTATAATTTTATTTAATTTATGAATTTGCTTTACTCACTATTCGAAATTCATATAATGGTCCCACTTGGGATCTTACAGCATATCGTACCGAGAAACTATAATATTGACATAGAACAACAGATAGACAGAAGTACTTTCATTAGTACATAGAAAGAAGTTGGCAGTCACGTACACACGTTTGGACCTTTATCGCGGGAACCGAGAACGTTTTTGTGTATTACATACAACATTTGAAATCGTTACTATAATCTTAGACAACTTGAAATCAGTTGGTTTATTTGTTTACGAAATATCAATGAGTCTGCAGGATAAAAAAACATGATCTTTGGACATTACGTAAGTTTCTAGTTTTTTGTTTTAATTTGCATCGTTTTCAATGAACTTGTTGATTCCTCACTTCTTTTAAAGTCTGTTGGATTATTGCTTGGTTAAAAAAATAAACTGTTGTTAATAAATAATAATATGTAACAAAAATATGTTATTTGAATATTTCTATCTGTTCCTATTATAAATGTGTAAATATTTTTATTTCATACATAAGTGACCGGGACGGTCAGATCGCTCACCCAGTGGTAAGTGATACGCCTGACCATAACAGACGCAGTGTTGAAGAAAATAAAAATTTTAAACAGTCACTATTTTCCGTCAACACTGCTCTGCGCCCGTCATCCGATACGACGGATGTTGGGTCTCTTATACCGGTAATTTAAAAATATATTTGTTTTTTGTTTGATGCATAAATAAGAGGAATTTCAACTATTTAGTTATCGCAGTTCACCAAATACTGCCCGTTGACAGAAAACAGGCGGAGTCTTAGTCATGTTTTACCTTTTCTTCAACCTATGGCAACCCACTGCTGGACTTAGTCTTTCGCTTGCCTTAAAACGTGATTATCATTGATTTAATCTTTGGCTACGCACGGGATATTAAAAAGAAGGGTATTGATGGGCTAGTTAAAACCATTAGAACCGGGATCAAGCGGGGTCACATAAAGGAGGAGTTTGTTCAGCAGTTCTCTGGAATAGGTTGAGGCGAAGCACTGGCCGTGATAATATAGCGGAATATCCCTTATTATTAATTTGTCTATTAGATGTTTGGCGAAGACGTTCATTAGGAAAGACTGTTTACGTATTCAATATCATATTGTAGCAGAGTATTATTACCTAAATAGTTTATTCATTCTAAGCTAATTACACTCACCATTTAGTGTTGCAGCTCAAATAGAATGGCGTCGATAAACCAGACTTATTATGTAATGAGGTTACGATGGAACAGGCACAAAGTTCAATGACAAAGTACACAAGAAAAGTATGATCTGTGGTAGTTATTTAAGTTCACCTAGTAAACTTTGAACTCGAGACTTCGTTAAGTACGTAAATCATTTTATAAATAAATAAATATCCTTAGACACTCACACAGCGCCACCTACGAGTAGACCCAAACTAAGCATTTAGCCTGTGTATATATATAAGAATATTAATATATATATATAAGAATATAAGAGCGTCGGTGGCTCAGTGGTGTGGACGGTCGCCTTCCTACCGGGAGGGCTGAGGTTCAAATCCCGTACGTTATCCGACGCTCTTACGGTGAAGGAAAACATCGTGAGGAAACCTTCATGCAGCACCTGCCGCGAAGAGATTCGAAGGTTGTGTGTGAAGTCGTCCAATCCGCACTGGGCCCGCGTGGACGACTAAGGCCTAATCACCCTATACGGGTAGGCTCGTGCCCCTCGGTGGGGACGTTTAATGAGCTGATGATGATGATGATGATAAGAATATATATACATATATATATATATATATATATATATATAATATATATATATATATATATTTGTAAATACATACACGATATACATAGGAACACCCAGACCTATTCAAACACATATGTTCATGCTCCCAAATATATGTACTGCCTGGACTACACTTCACACTAACACACACTTAATTCATGGCACAACGCAGCGACCAATGGACGTGAATTTTAGAAGAGGAGATAATCAAAGGGATACTCTAAGCTTCTTTCTAACCGCTTTTTACCTGAAATGAAAGTATGTATGGACAATTACAATTTTCAAAGTAAGAAATTCATACGCGAACTATTTATCACTAACAAAAATGAATACATCATTATTTTTGAAAATCTATTCAAAGTTAACCAAAAGGCGATTGTATGGGACTTCTAGAGTTTGCATTGCACACAAAATTAATGTTTTATATAGCAGGATAAAAAGCCGAGATTGATGATTGGATGTACTCGTATAGCAACTCAAAGAGTAAAGTTCACCAGATACTTTTTCTGTTTTATTTTCGTACAACTGCACAAGGTAATGTTAATATTTTATTGTTGAGGTAACGATGAAGCTTCCTTCGCGATTACTTGAGAATCTTTTAAAGTGTGTGTCTTAAAGTATCACAACAAGTTTCTAAAGTAAGGTATAAAAGGAATGATCCAAGATGTAAATGTTACTCGAGTGGCAAGCTTTGGGTAAATACAGCACTTGGCACAGATATTTATTTTACTTTGTTTTTAATGGTTATTTAAATAAATATTTTTTGTATGCATATATAAATATATTTCATAGCTTAGGTACTTAAAGTGTACTATAATAAGTGTATGTTCATGTTGTATAAACATAGTATACGAATCAACTAAAATAATAATAATAATAATAAACATTTATTTGTAAGACACAGGTGGTAAAAATTTTACAGTTGGTAAGAGCACGGGGTCCCATCGCCTTATATTGTCCGTGAGCTTCCTACGAACATTCGATAGATGGCGTTACTTGTATCAGTTTATCTTGCTTACACTAGAAAATGCAATATTAACAAAGAATCATTATTCCTAAAATCAATATTTTCCTTAATTCAATCAACGATCATATAAAAATATTGTTTTACTTATAAATAATAGTTTTTTAAAGATTTGCGACAGTACCGGCAACAGTAGTAATAGGAACTACCACAATTATCTAAAGCACGGTAGCAGCAACAAATAAAAGGTGTTAATAGATGGCGTTTACACTTTGAGCGAGCAAACTGCGTTTAATTTTATCACAGTTAATGTGTTATTAAAAGATGTGTTGAATCAGCTTTTCTATCATAATGTTTTTTTTTATAACAAATTGCTTTTTAATGAACACGGATAAAAAACACTACTGATTAATTGTAAATAGGAATAATTGAAATATGTATTAGCAAAAATTAAACATGCAATGCAATTAAAATAAAATCGCATGCTAGATGGTCGAACAAAAAGAAAATTTAAAACTTTTTAGTTAAATTTATCGTAAAAACTACAAATACGACTTCGCTACGTTTTTGGACTTTGAAGGGGAAAAAAAACCGATTTCAAACTAAAAAATTTTAGCCAGGTTGAAATGGTTAAATAATTATTTCATAATTTTGATTCCTTATCTTGTAACCACTCTGGTCTGGATCTTTCCAACAAAAAAAGGATCATCAAAATCAGTTCATAAACGACGAAGATATATGTGAACAAACATAAAAAAATACATAAAATAAAATATTTTTTATTTACTTAGCACCTACTACAGCTTAATTATGAGATAATAGTGGTTCACCGTTTATAACGTATAAAAAAACTTCACATCTAGAGGGGGGTGACACACATTTTTCAACTTTCAAAGTGTCTCTCGCGCAAAATATTCAAGTTATAAAAATGATATTAGAAACCTCGATACCATTTTTCAAGATCTACCCATTGATACCACAAACGGAGGAACCGGTGAAAAAAATTTTTAGGTTTCAGTTCACTGTATGGGCATAATATGTAGTACCGTATATTTATATTCATATGCATGAATAAGTTACCGTCCGTACCGTTTACGTTCCGTCTTCAAAAATAAAATCAGTTCACCGGTATTTATAATGATAAAAATAAATTATATAAGTTCCTTAGCAAATTAAAAATACTATTTAATAGTGTCGAAAACTAAATATTTGTTTAACTAAAAAACATTACAAGTGTGGAATAAGTGACCATTGATTCAAAACACTAAAAAGTATTTTGAAGAAAACGCGTAAGTGACGCGTCTCGCACGGCGCTTATGTCCTTATGTTCGCATCCTTTGTCCTTTGATAAATAAATCGTCGCCGTTGATGATTTCCATTCAAGACCGCTCTTGGATCTATATGCATAAGATCCTTTTTGCTTCACAAAAATATTTGCCTTACGACTATGTTTCTACGTGAAGTGACCCGTCATATTCGACTACCCATTTGGTGTAATGGTTACGTTCGGCTACTACATCAAGGGTTCCGGGTTCTATCCCCGGGCAGTAAAAACATTTGTGTACATGAACATGTCTGTTTGTATTGATCTGGCTGTTTTCTATGTATAATATGTATGTTTTTACAAAAACCAAAGTATATAAGTATGTTTATCCGTTGTTTAGTACCTACTCATAAACCAGGCTTCACGCTTCACTTAGGGCTAAATGGTGATGTTTGAATGTCAGTAGATATTTATTTATATATTATAAGCACAGATTTCCCAATACAGGAGATGGGGCAAGCCGCGTTTTTAAGTGCGACAAATATAAGCTCAACGAGCATACACTGGCTGCCAGTTTACGCTCTGTGAGACTAGTCAAGACGCACGAATATTAGATGAAATTGCCGTTTTTTCCCAAAATGCCATCCTGTGCAATTGTAACATGCCATCATCGCAATGAATCAGTAAATTCACCAAGAAATATAATAACTTTTCACAGGTAAGAACCGAAATGAAATTGCGACACTGGGACTGCCTATAAACTTGGCGGCTTGTCCAGTCTAATTGTATATTCGGATGTCTGTGATTATAAGAGCCTCCTCTAATAAAACCCAACTCCACGAATAAAGGTTTGCACGGCCTGGAACCAAAGGCTTACTGCTCAATCAACCATGGTTGCCTTAATCTATATTTTTATTCATATTTTTTTAAATAATAATGAGTAATTAAAAGTTTAATCACAAAATCTGTCAATTCATTAGTTATTGGTTCACAATCAACAATTAATTTATTTTTTAATTGCAATGTCAAATTTGCACAATACTGCACACGCCACGCACGACGCGCGCGTCAAATATACATAGATTCCTAACCTATCAGAATACCTATGCCTATCAAAATGTTTGATTTGTGAAATTACATTTTAGTCGGATCGGAATAGCGCACTGACGCGCGACGTTGCCGCACTGACAAGGCGCACGCGCCGTAAGAATAAACAATAAATGCGCTGTTGCCGCCCTTATTTAGAACTGTGATCAATTAAAAACTGTGATTTTACGCCACCTACCGGATTTTCATATATCAGTTTAATCTGTCTACGCGAATCGTGCTATAATCACCTAGTCACGGACCTAGTGGCATCTAGTGAGAATAAAGTGAGTTAAAAATAGCTTCCTCAAATAGCTTCCGTAGGTGGTCACGTTTTTTTAGTATGGGATGCATCATCTGTATAGTATATATTATTAAATCTGTGGTAAGAGTCACTATTTTACTAGTCTACGTTAAGTTTGAAGTTAGAAATGAATAAGAAAAAACGACATTATTTACTAATCAGTGAGCCACAAAGTTAAGATGAAACAATCTGAAAACGTAATAGGAGTTACATTTTGTTTATTTTTTATTATGTATTTCGAATACCTATACTTAGATGCTTCATCTTATAATTTTAAAACAGAATAACGTGTTTTATGTGATCATATTAAAATGCTGACACTCGCACAAGTTCCTAAGTAACTACTTGTTATGTCACCTACTGCCTTTGCCCACAGTATTGTCAATTTTACTGTTTTTTATTTTATTTTTTGTGTACTTGTGAGCAATAAAGTGTTTTACTACTACTACTACTGAAAGGAAATAAAATTTTAATTTATAAATTAGATCCAAATTCTAGTCATGACTTCTAACTTTTGGTATGGAGATATAAAACAAATTAAGCATAAAGTATAAAACTATAGACTGCAGTTTCTGTGTTTCAGAAACTGAATTATTCAGAAATATACTTGTTCACAGATAACTGATTCAAGATGAAGTTCATCATAATTCTGGCAGTATTCGTCGCTCTGGCGGTTGCCAAAGAGACCTACACGACGGAGAATGATGACTTCGACATTGATGCCTGATCGCAAATCCTTCGGAGTTCAAGAAATTTGTCGGCTGCTTCTTGGACAGTAGCCCGTGTAATGCTGTAGCTGAAGACTTTAAAAGTAAGTAGTTTAAATGTAAGCAATAACAAGCTTACGAGAACGTTTATTAGCTGATGTAGATTCCTACTGAGAGTCAAATAGCTAAATAAATACCACTGCCATTCACACAGCGCCATCTAGCCCCAAACTAAGCATTAGCCTGTAATATGGATACTAAACAGTGGATAAACATACGTATATACTTATTTACTTTTTTGTAAATACATACACCCAAACAAATACAAACAAGCATTCCATTCCAGGGCATTGATTTTCAAACATAACATTTCTATAGGAAGATTTAAGTTAGAAAGTAACCACCTGCATATGATGCACCACATGGGCCTAACCCAATGCGGATTTTTGGGAATAAGTTTGTAAAATGTACTTTAAATCACAGAAGACATTCCTGAGGCGTTCCAGCAGGCTTGTGAGAAGTGCACCGATGCCCAGAAAAGTACTGTTCAGGAAGTTTCCTCGCTGGGCTTAAGGAGAAGTTCCTGAGGACTTGGCGGCGTTTAAGAAGAAGTTTGATCCGGAGTCCAAGTATTATGCCGGCCTTGTTAAGGCGGTAGCTGAGTCTTAGAGATGCAAGACTAAAAAAGAAGAGGTTAATGATTGGATAAGGTTTAAAATGAATTTTATTGACGTAAATAAATGCTATTAAATTACTAGATTTAGTTTTTAATGATTTTTAACAATCACAAATCAATAAAAAAATGTGCAAAGTACTTATGGGTTAAAAGTTATTGTCAAATAACTAGAACACCCGCTTCGATGACGTGAAAAATTATCTGATTTTAAAAAACTACTCGATCAATATTTTAAGTGAAATAAAACTGTGGAGAATTTGAAAGAGATTATTAAATAGTTTTCAAGGGAAATGGAAATTTTATAATGATATCTGTCGGTGTGCTGAACTTGGATTTCCTATAATTTCATTAAATATACAATATGTTTGTTCCTCACTTGGTTATATGGTTCACTGATAGAAGTAGTGTTTGTTGTGCCCAACAACTGCAAATAGTTATATTTTTCCGTCAACACTAGGTACACTGCGCTTGTTACCCGTGACGACCAGTCCTTTTTACCGAAATATAACTTGTTTTGGGAAGACGACTCGTAATTCGCATATCTAAAAGGTGCTCTTGGAAAAACCTTGGTAGCTGTACGACTCAATATCTTAATCATCAGTCTATATAGATATAACATTCCGCTGCAGGATACAGGTCCTCTCCCATAAACTTATCTACTTGCTAAATTTAAACTAATTAACTATTGGCTACAAACTTAATAGAAAGAGGCAACAGAATGCATAAACGCCTTCTTTTTAACATCAGCAAATACCATAAATCGTATGAAAACACATAATATTTTTAAGATCAGGCGTTTTGAATATCTTACCTCAGTAGTGTTTGCCTCTATATTCGTGATTTATCTATCGATAGGTTTACAATAATCACAGAAATATTATATTATGTAATATTATTAAAGAAGTAAACTGCATAGAATTTTATCTATACTAATAACGATGTAATGTATTTGGTACAAACTTAGGTAGGTACTTTAATAAATCTACTCGAAACGAAAGAGACGAAAAAATCAAAATAAAATAAAATAAATGTAAACTTATTTCTCAGGCTTGGGAGCTTAAAAGTTTTTCTGTTTGTCTAGCAATCAATCCACATCACAAAGTCATTAGGTATAAATAAATTATTTATTTCTCACCACAAACGACATCATACAAATACATAAATCGAAAAACAATGTTGGGGTTTTTAGACATTTGTGGATTCTAGGATCTGTATTACGGGTGTACTAATTTTGCTCGGAAACTACTTCGGTATAATGCCCAACTAGATTAATTGTTACATCTACTTCAAGTTTCAGGATTGTATGCAATTAATCTAACCATGTTACATTCTATGGAATAGAAAAATATTCTGTCGACTCAAAAGATTATGAGTCACCGTGGAGGACTTTTAATACTAAAGAGATTAGAAGACCTCCAGACTTAAACTTTTAGCAATATGGGTGCGATTGCGGGCAGCTACTTAAATAGTTCATTCATTGTAGATCTTCCGACAGCGCCAATAATAAATTCATCACGTGCGCAAACTCCGAAGTTCCTAGGTTGTACTTGATGATCATGACAATAGAATTACTCGTAGGATCGTAGCCATATCGACCCTAAGTAGCCTACACATAAAAAAAACCGACAACCGAGATTGCGCCACAGTCTCTAGAGCACTCCCTAACGCTGCCTATAGCGTTCGTCGCGATCCCTGTTTTGCGGTTAATTTAGTTTGAAGACTTTGAAGTTACTGGCATGTGCGAGTTCGCTTCTTTTCTCACCAACAACCAACCCCAAAACGCTCTGGCCCGATTTCAAGGCTCTATGTTCTATGTTATTGGCGTTGGTTTCCGCACTTAGTCCGTGCGGTGGACCATTGTGCGTGAGCCATGGCGGCCTTCTGGTCACTCCAGCCAGCCTACCTCCCTCCAAAAACAGATTAGTTTTCCCGGTCTCCTCAGGGCGTCCGCGATTGTTACCGGTGAGCCGATAGTTTCCCTGCGGATCTGAGCTACGCCTGTGCACCTAAGAAGCACATGCGCCACCGTTTCCTCCTCCTCCATGCACGCTCTGCATAGAGGACTGTCCGTGATACCTAGCGTGTAGAAGTGTTTGTTAAGTGCGCAGTGTCCAGTGATGGTCCCCGTCACCAGTCTAAGGCTATTTCTGTCCATGCGTAGAAGACGCCTGGACAGTTTCCTATCCAGGGAAGGCATGGCCTCCCTGGACTGCCTGCACCCTGGTGTCGAGGTCCACCATTCCGCTGCTAAAGTCTGTGTGTAATCTCTTATCCAGCTCTTGAGCTGGCTAAAAGGGATTGGTATAGTTGGCTCCGGTCCGATGGCTTTGGCATTTGAGCCTCCACTCGCCAGCTCGTCCGCTGCATCGTTTCCACGTGACTCACTGTGTCCCTTGATCCACTGTAGTGTCACTGTGTTTCTGTTACGCACCGAGACGCGTTCTAACGCGTTATGGCATTCTAGCATTAATTTGGATGTAAAGGTGTTTTTCTTTAGTGATTGGAGTACAGAGGCGCTGTCAGATAGTATTCGTATGCGCGTGTCCGTGACTCCTCTGGTCTCTACGGCTTGCGCTGCTTGTATTATACCGACACACTCCGCTTGATAAACATTGTTATGCATACCAAGGGGGCTAGATATTCTTATATTAAGTTCGTCGGAGAACACCCCAACACCTGTGCCGTGGTCTGTTTTTGATCCATCCGTGTAAATTCTCAGCTCGTTTATGCCCGAGTAGTCGTGCCATTCAGGCAGAAGTTCTATGTTGTAGTGCTTCTGAAAGCAGTGTATTTTCAAGGTTCTGTCGCACGGTGCCGCCAACATTGGTTGTACTTTGATGGCATCCTCCCTTATGCGAGTGTGTTTAATTCTGGCATCCATTCTTAGGGTACCTGATATCTCCAGTCTAAGTGTTGCAAGTGCAGCTTCTTCCCTTACTACTAGGTGCAGGGGTGGTAACCCCAGCATCGCCTGTAGAGCAGCAGTGGGTGCTGTCTTCATACTACTGGTAATCGCTACACAAGCGAATCTTTGTAGTTTTTCTAGTTCTTTTTGGGCGGTATTCAGGTTTGTCCTGGGCCACCAGACTATGGAGCCATAGGTGACGACCGGACGATAACTGTGGCATAGAGCCAGTGAGTGATTTTAGGACTTATGCCCCAATTCCTACCCAGTAGTCTCTTACATTGCCATAGCGCTATGGTAGCCTTTGTCGTGATGTTCTCTGTGTGTTTAGCCCAGTTCAGTTGTTTGTCTAGGTAAATACCTAGGTATTTGGCTTCAGTTGATAGTTTCAGGGTTGACCCAAAAAATTGCGGTAATTGCATAGGTGTAGGTTTTCTTTTCTTTGTGAAGAGCACGAGCTCCGTTTTGTTCGGGTTTACGGTTAATTTGCATTCTTTGCACCAATCTTCTACTATTTTTAGTGCTTGACGCATAAGATTGCAGAGTGTGTTTTCATGAGTGCCGTTTATTATTATGGTTATGTCATCAGCGTAGCCGACAGTAAAGTAGCCTTTGTCGTTCAGACGTTTGATAAGGCCGTCTACCACAAGGTTCCATAGCAGGGGTGATAGGACTCCCCCCTGGGGGCATCCTTTGGCTACCATGGCTCTTGTGGTGTCATTTACTGTGACTTGAACAGCCCTCAATTTGAGCATATTGGTGATCCATCCTCGCAGTGTCGAGTCCACGCCGTGTTTCTCGAGAGCTACGTTGATGCTGTGGAACATAGTTTGTCAAAAGCGCCTTCTATATCTATGAAGGCCGCCAATGAGGAGCCTTTGTGGTCTACTGCACATTCAATCTTAGATATCACACTGTGTAGCGCGGATTCTGTTGATTTACCTGTGGAGTAGGCGTGTTGCTGTTTATGTAGTGGTAGCACCTGGAGAGGTCCATCCGTATATGTCGGTCACAGAGCCTTTCAAGAGTCTTTAATAGAAAGGATGTTAAGCTTATTGGTCTGTGTGCTTTTGGGTCTGTGTAGTCAGTTTTACCCGGTTTGGGTATGAAGATGACTTTCACTTCTCGCCATGCGAGCGGGATATATTTTTGTGCCAGACAGGCCTCGTAGATGCTCTCAGCCATGGTATTATAGCTTCAAACCCCCATTGGATTAGGGCGGGGAATATGTTGTCTAGACCTGCTGATTTGTAGGGTTTGAAGGAGTTAATTGCCCACTTTATGCGGTCTCTGTTATATAATGCGGGCTCTACTCCAGTCTGCATCATTATGATGTGTGTTTTCTGGTTCGTTTGTCCAGGTCCTGTCCTCAGAGAG
This sequence comes from Leucinodes orbonalis, assembly GCA_019425675.1. Classification (NCBI taxonomy): domain Eukaryota; kingdom Metazoa; phylum Arthropoda; class Insecta; order Lepidoptera; family Crambidae; genus Leucinodes; species Leucinodes orbonalis. The sequence goes on from PQWD01014322.1 coordinate 141,761, forward strand.
GATACAGTCTGGAAAGTGTGTTTCTAGTAGGACCTTGCTAGTTTCGGTGTCCGATTTCGTGTATGTGTTGTCTGGTTTTTTCAGCGAGCCTGGGGCCCGATTCTGATCAGTGGATAAAATTTTCCTGACCCTGGCTGCTTCGCTGTTTGATTCTATTTCCTCACAGAATTTACGCCAGGCAGCTCTACTGGCGAATATGGTTTGCTTACCAAAGTTGTATTGTGTTGCTTTGTAAGCATCCCAGTCCTCTGGGAGTCTGGTGTTCTTGGCTCTATTAAATTGTTGGCGCATCTTTGTCCTGAGCTTGCTAAGTTCAGCATTCCACCAAGGGTTCCCCTTCCTCTTGTTTGAGTTAACTAGCTTGCAACAGGTGTGATATGCCTCTATTATGTATTGTGAGAGTTGGGTTACTGTGTGTTCGATTTGTTTGGGGTCAGTTAGAGTTGTGGGTGGTAAGTGACTGGCTAGTAATGCGGCTAGAAGCCGCTTGTAGCCTGGTACGTCTGTGCGGCGTGGGTTGCGTCTTGGTTCAGGTAATTTTGTGTTCGCTACTAGAGAGAACCGGATCCGTCTGTGATCAGAACAGGAAGGTTCGTCGGATACGTGCCAGTTGGTTATAAGGCTACTTACCCTTTCTGAGGCTAGCGTTAGGTCAATTATTGTTTGACCGCGTGCTGTGACCCAAGTGGGTTCAGAGCCCCGCTTGACAATGTTAAGGTTAGTGGAGAATAAGTAAGTGCTTAATACTTCACCTCTGCGGTTGGGTTTGTCGCATCCCCACAGCGGATGGTGTGCATTCGAGTCTGTGCAAATGATGAGGTCCAGGCTGGCATCCTCGCAGTGCCTCACCAGGTCGCTCATCATTTTTGGTGGGCAGTCCTCCTCAAGTCATTTCAAGGCTCTCTCAGAGACGCCTTGAATTTCATTGTTATATAGAGCGAAAGTTTTAAAAGAAACATGACGAAATTCTTGTATGTACGATTTTACTGCCTTATATTGTAAACAAAAAATAAGCAAATTCTTATAGATTAAATAACTAACCGAACGAATACTAACCTTGAATTATAATTTGAAAGGTTCCTTATAAATTGCAATTCCGCGATAAATTGTACTTTTTGCCAAAAACATTTTTGTCTGGAATATTTGATTTAATCTGTGATTCAACTTGGATTTTTTGCCTCTTCACAAAATTATTCTCAATGATCTTTAGACCGTTCTCGAGTTTTCATGAATATTTAGCATAACAAACGTTTCTTGAATTTTAATAATTCACTGAGCTTAGTATGACATGTTTATAGAGTGAATCAAATTCAATAGTTCCGAGTCTAGTCACACATTGAGGAACCCCGTACAATCGGTCAAGGTTGTTTGAAGATGTTTTTGTAGAAATTGCCTGTAATATGCATCCCTTTTTAATAATTCATTATTAGGGCCGGATGGCGGAGCAGATAGCGTGTAGGTAGACTATTGCAAAAGTAAAGCAACTATCACATCTGTCGATTACAGGATGGAAGAACGAAAATATAATCTCGAGTGCTTAGTAAAACAATCAAAAATTTATGAGGAAAACTGATCTTAACCATAAATACCTATACCATTTATTTATATTGTCGAGTTACCTATACACATGTTTAAAGCTAGAATAAAAAAACACCTTTCTAAAAAAGGGTACTACACTATTGACGAATATTTATGTGATAAAAATCCGTGGTCTTAAACTGCTCAGCTATTTCAGTGTTTAATATATATTGTTACATTAAGGAAAATGAAAATGTTTTTAAAAAAGGCTACACTGTTCAGTTTTCTTGAGTGCTTCTTTCTCAACAGGCCAAACCACTGAAGCGCTTTTTTTTTCAAAGCATCAAAACTCATATATATTTTAGTTTAGTATTTTAATCGTTTTTTATTATATTTTTGACGTTCATAAGTGCTTTTTGTAAGCCTAATTTGAAATAAATGTTTTTGACTTTGACTTTGACTTTATGCACAAGGCCCAGGATTAGACACAATAGTAGTGTTGCGGGTTATAGCACGGGGAATTGTTCAAAATTAAGATAAAAGTAATTGGAATAGGCTTTGTCCACTGCGGACATTACGGCTGTAGAAGTTTTGGAAATATATTAACTAAAATAATGTGAAAAAATAAATAATTAAGCCATCTTGCCCCATTTATACAAATTAGGTTTTGTGATTCATGCACTTAACCCCAGATCAACATAAGTAATTACGGTTTATTGTAAATACCTACAGGCATATTATACATACGAATACCAGACCAATACAAACAAATCAGATGTTCACGCTCACAAATATTTAACTGCGCGGGGTTGGAACTCTCCTTTGATGTAGTAGTTGGTGTCTCAACTACACCATGGGACATAAAAATGAAATGCGTCTTAGCATATTCGAAAATAAAATCAAAACAAATAAAACCTACACAAACTTGTAAGGTTATCATAATTTAAGTGCATCATTACTTAATTTTTCGTCGTGTCTGCGGTTGGCCATGCATACAAAAGTTTCCGGAGTCGGTGGCTTCTATTTTTTAGATCGTCTTCCTCATACAAATATTGTTCTTGCTTGAAGGTTAGATCGCTTAATGCGTATTTTAAAATATGAGGATAAGCTATGTTCACGTCATTTCATTTCAGTCCACGGGATGGTCGATTGCGTAGCCATGTTTGGTTCATCAAAACCGTTTGATTTAGTTAAAACTTCCCTGTTTATTGAAGCTTTTTGTGTTTTACTAGTGTTAGGCCTCGCACAGGAAAAGTTTTATGACAGAAAATACGACTATTTCGACATCGATACTCTCGTGCAGAACCCAAGGCTATTATTGAAGTATATGGATTGTTTTCTGGACAAAGGACCTTGCACGCCATTAGGAAGGGTGTTTAAATGTAAGTGATGTTTTATCATGAAACACAATGTATAATCGGAGTCAATTTTGTAAATATAATTTACCATTCATCGTCTATATTACGGTGCATTTTGGATGCTACACTTACACGCCGTAATATAGACGAAGAATACTCTTAGCTTTCAATTGTTATAGTGATTGCATTCCATTGTGAACTGACAAAATTAATTCTTGATTGACTACCATACTACTTACAGTAATATTTCATACTCATTATTTCAGTTGCTCTACCTGAAGTAGTGAAAACAGGTTGCAGTAAATGCACTCCGGCGCAGCGCAGTTTTGCAAGAAGAACTTTTGATGCCTTTAAACGTAATTTGCCGGAGCAACACGAAGAGCTCAAGAAACTTTTGGATCCTGATAACAAATACTATGACAAATTCGAAAAAGCTATCGCCATCGCCTAATGTTGATATCTTTGCGTCTGACATTAAACACTAGCAGACTATATAATCCGGGATCGGTATGTATGTACATTGGAATTATAACACTTTTAATCTATTACAATTACTGATGGTCATCGTTCTTCGCGAATTCGCTCCAGGTATCCTGGTTCTCCATTTTTTACCGATTTCAAAAAAAGAGGTTACTCAATTCGACCGCATATACTTTTCCTACTTTTTCTTTGTTTGCTCGCGGATACCTTCGTCGTTTATGAACCCATTTTGATGAATATTCTTTCATTAGATAGGATAGAAATAGTTCCGAGGTGGTCTCATTTTAAGAAAATCGAGTCTGATGATCGAGACCAGAGAAATCGAGAGAAACTTTTCTATTGTTTTTTTGCAGATATCTCCGTCGTTTATGAACCGATTTTGATGATTCGGTTTGTGATGGAAAAAGGATGTATAAAGGTAGTTCCAAGATGAGGATACTAGGGTTTGATGAAGGGAGACCTTAAAAAAATCGACACAGAGCAACTACTACTTCATTGCAGTATATTTATTCCAGTGTATATTTCTAGCAGGAATCACTCAAAATAGTAAATCAAATTATTTAAAAAAAAAACACCGACTTCAAAGTTAAAAAATCTTGATATCGGTGCCAAACAAATTCTTCAGCTTTATAATAAAGGTAAGTGGTTTGGCACCGACGTCAAAATTATGAAAAATTAATTTTCAGCTTTTTAGTTGAAGTCGGTTTTTTTAAAAATAATTACAACTAGTTTCCCACAAGCGACCTGCAAGTTATCGTCAGGCGATCGCTACGCTTGTTAAGACGCCGTTTACTCTGAAGAACTCGTCTGTTTCAATACCTATCTATTCAGCGAGCTTTATTGTTACCTTTGGCTCTCACGCAAAACATCATTTGTGATTGATGCCTGATAAAGACTTCGAGCATAGTTCGCTAAAGCAATAAATTGCTCGATTTATTATACTGCTGAAATGAAACTTTGAAGAAAAAAATATTCGGCCGCTTTAATTTTTTATAGATTTACTTACATGAATTCATGAGTGCTGCAAGCACAGCTAAATATTTCGAGTCGTTTCTTCATATTTGTCATTGTTAGTACATTATGCCGCCCCGTGCTGCGTAGTCTTTTGATAAGCTTAAACCAGCGAGTCACTGACTGACTTTATATTCCGGGTAGTTCTGTACTGCAAGTCTCGATCGAATCAATCAGAGAGTCTCAACCCAGGCTCTCTTCATCATCATCATCAGCTCATTAAATCCCCCACCGAGGGGCACGAGCCTACCCGTGAAGGGTGTTAGGCCTTAGTCGTCCACGCGGGCCCAGTGCGGGTTGGACGACTTGACGCACAACCTTTGAATCTCTTCGCAGGCATGCGCAGGTTTCCTCACGATGTCTTTTTTCAGGCTCTCTTACTTTTGCAGAATGACTTTGTAGTGACATACAAAGACGCATTGTATCATTAGTGGCGTACTTTACAACATTTTGTAAACAAAGATAGACCGTAAAGATGATATTTTGAAGATGTTTTGCATTCCAACATTATATAAATTTGGCAAAGCATGTATTGCAGTTCTCAAATTCAAGACCACACAAAATAATAAAAAAATAAAAATTACCTAATAAAAAAAACTTAAAATTTTTACAAAAACGACATCACATTCTTGACTGACTTACGACAATACTATATGTACCATGAAATGTAAAATAAGTACGAATTTCGCAAGAAGTAGATCAGGAAAACAGTTTTCATAACAAAACTGACCTTAATTGGTTCAAAGTAACACCAATTTTTACGGGCTTTTGCAACGATCACGTTAAGTGAATGCGTAAACAACTTATTTTATTATGCGTAATTTAAGAGTATTTAAATAATTGTATCATTTTTTATTTCAATCCCTATTTAACAATGCAAATATTTATATTCAAATTTGTTTCGCGTATAATGTGAGATACATTTTCCTTACGACGAATTGTAGTTTACATTTTCCTGGTGCATGCAACTTGTCATATTTAACATTGCCTATAGACATTTCACTGGTAAAGCTCAAAGGGTGTTGATTCCCACAGATACAGTTTTGGCTCATATATCGTGCCCACAAAGCTTATATTCGGTTGCACCAACTATTGCATGATTGACCTGTGCTCACTAAGGTAGTGGGTATACCGCCGTCAATATAAGCCACTGTCGCTTTCTGCCAATGCTAGTTGTTTGGGCCATTATAGAGAGTAAAAGGTGGGTGAACGAACTGCAATCCGCTTAAAATTGTGTCAAAATATAATTCGTGTGCTGTGATATTTGTAACGATAATGGCTACGCCTGGTGACATTAGTGACGTAGTTGTACTGGAAAACCTTAGTATTTGCATATCGACCTACATATGAACCAGTGTTGGGTTTTCTCAGTTTGTATAGACGTTCCGTATTGATAGATTAGATGCGATTTGATTTTCAAATATTGGTAATTTGGAAGTCAAATGCTACTTTTATATTAAATTAATATTGGTATTACAAATATGCTTATATGAGTATATTTTTTTGTTTTCGAGGATTTGACTAGTATTTTAGAATAAATATATTAACTAGAGTAAACACGTAATGTGACAGAATCTAATAAAATAATATATTTTTTTCCGTTTATAACCAATGAAAAATTATCAGAATAGCAATTTTTATATTTATCAAACAACAAAGACAGATTACTGTTTATCGACAATTTCTGTATGACGTTAATGTACACGAGCACTTTTGATTTTACATTAACATATTTAATATTGACATTGACCAGTATCCTATTTGTATTCTTCTCGTAAGCATGTCCATTGAATCGCCTCGATGACTACCTATACCTACGCACATTTGATATTTGGTTCCACTTGTCTTTGTGCATTCGTAATCTAAACATTTATTATAAGTAGTTCAATTTTATTAAAATCATAAGTAAGTAAAGAGACACACTTGTTTATCTCGATTTAAAATAAACAGATTCTTAAATAGCTGAGCTACTCCTACTGCATTGTTTACACTGTGTTATGTGTATCTTTGTGGGCAGCATTAAACATAATTTATATTATTAAACAAACCAATTGTGAAAATTCGTAATTTTGACACGTAACTGCTTTCATAGTAGAAAAGTCTCGAGGTATTTCGAATATCATGGATGTTGATTATTATTTGTGTTTGCAATTTTCAGAATATTAATCATCATGAGGCCATCTTATTGTTATCTTGCCTGGTGGTGGTCTACGCAGCAGACAAATACAGCGCCAAATACGACAACTTCGATGTTGAGACTCTCATCTCTAACGACAGACTTCTGAAGGCATACATTAATTGCTTCTTAGAGAAAGACGGTGCACACCCGAAGGAGCCGATTTCAGAAGTAAGTAAAAAAATATCAATAGTTAAATATATATTTTTTCCTTTTTATATCATTTCACATTTCAACGTTAGCGTATTTCGTTGAAGCTACATTGGTT
>PQWD01014323.1:0-39475 GCA_019425675.1 Leucinodes orbonalis
CGGGTCTTACCGACACCCTGGGTTTCTCGACCTATCGAGTCTTAGCCACCCCTCATGGGGTCCAGCACCCCTCAGTCCCAGCCGCCTTAAAATTGGGGGCCGCGGAGGGTGTCCACCCCCTTTCGTTATCGACTTGGGACTCCGACTTAATATTTAGTAATATCAATTTGTTTTATTACCATTATGTGTGTTGACCTGAATTGTGTTAAATATATGTAGAAATCATTTCATGGTCGTTGCTGAGTATATAAATGTTGTATCAAGAATATGTGTTCAACATTAAAATCACTAATACTGCACTGCAATTGCTATACCTTTTCCCAAAAATAGTAGGATTTTTGCGAAGATTTAGACGGCGGCAGCCGCCATTTTGTCTTTATCAATAATTTTAATTAGTTATATTTTTTTATTATTTTATTAATATATGGCGCACTATCTAAGTTAATTATAATTTACACTTTGGAAATCAAGAGCACGGAACCTAGCAAGATGTATAAATCATTTACAACTTAGATGAAATCTCTTGTTTTTCAGAATCATGTATTTACTAGGTTGGATGTACCATGAGCGAATTAGGAGGAATTTCACTTTGGCAACGAAAGTTCATCTTATTATATAATTCTTAACAATAAGCTTATCACCAATATATACAAACGTTAAAAATAGACTTTTCAAGTAATAACATTAAAAAACTAGGAACTCATATACGATCATAGGATTGAGTTTGTATTAATTGCAGACATATGAATGACAGTATAATTCCAGTACGTTTTATTTCATTTCGAACACCTACTAGGCTAGGTATCGGAATATAGGAGATGTGTCCTAAGCAGACACTGCTTCTTGGTTCATCCATGACTATCTAGGGTTGCCCCATTTAACTTTGTTATATATTTTTAAAATTAACACATTTATTAAAAACTATTTTGAGTCTTTCACAATAAATGTTTAAACAAGTTGCCTAAAAACATGTTTGGTCTGTTATTATTTTTTAACTTTGTTGTGGAATAAAAAATTTAAGACTATCGATTTTGTTTTTCAAATCGTGACTCAGTCATTTAAAAGCATGTAGGGTCGAAGTCAAAGGCGCCGAGGCCTTTTTTCGAATGTTAAATGGTTGTATTTTATTATCATTACCATAACAGTAAAAGTAGTGCCAACCCTATGTGCGCCGGCACTTTAATAAGTTCTCATCCCGTAATGGGGGCTTAAGGCTGCGCCCTTAATTCGGCCCCACCCCAAGACATATTTCATCGACTCCGCCTTAACTAGAGACAACTTCGCCGATATATCTCTGGTAAATGTATACGTTATACGTGAGGGTCCTTGGTACGGTGTCACGTAAACATTTATTACTATTCGTGAAGTATCGGAATATTTGGGAGGAGGTGAACGTGTGGCGTAATGATTGGAATTTTACAGGGGTTAGTTTTGTTTATGTACTACTTATGTATATATACTATATGTATTCTGTAATACTATTAAACCAATGAAATCTTTGTTATTTCATTAGTATAATAGTAGTACAGAACTTTTTAATTTATTAAACTGAGGTGAACTTATTAAATTCGAGGTTTTTGAAGGACATTGCTTGATAGTGTTGAAGTCGCCATTGGTTGTATTTTGCAATTTTTTAAACGTAGATTTTAAAACCACAATCAAAATTTTAGAAGTTACCTATGTCGCTTTTGTTTTCGGATGGACATTGCTAATTGAATGGAGAAAAGTATATAATTATCACTTTATAGCAATAAAATAACTTTAAGGTCAAACTATAAAACTTGCTAAATCCTTTTAAAAAATGTATCATACGCTGTAGAATCAAATTAGGGTTTGGCGAATAATATATCACTGGAACACATATATTTGTGCATAAATTATATCACTGGAAAAATCTTAATATATTTCATATAAGTTAGTTTAAGTTAGAATGCGATACTACATTAATCATGCAGTTTATTTACTTAGCACTGTGTAAGTTTTGCTTGTAAAGTTGTTTGATCCGTATAAGTGTCAAACACCAGAGCGAAATGAAATGAAATAACATTTATTGACCTTTTTACAAAATGTCAATAAAATAAAAACCTTAAAACTAATACAAATAATGATAAGGACAAGAATAAAATGATATCGAATAATGGAGTAGTCAAAGGGTCCCATCTCAGTTGGAGCGGCGCCCATGGTAAGTAACGCAACTTCGTTGATTTTTCAGAGTGAATTAGCCTTTCTAGAAATAACGAAGTAATTAACCAAGTAATAGTTGTCTAGTAATTATAGAAGATTAATAATGATAACTTAAATATAATTTATATGATATAGCTGACGACCCATTTGGTGTTGCGGTTGAGACGTCGACTGCAACACCAAGGGCTCCGGGTTCCATCCCCGGGCAGTACAAACATTTGTGTGCATGATTATGCCTGTTTGTAATGGCCTGGATGTTTTCTATGTATAATATGTATAAATTTACAAAAAAAATGTATACAAGTATGTTTATCCGTTGTTTTATACCCATATTCCAGGCTTCACGCTTAACTTGGGGCTAGATGTCGCTGTGTGAATGTGATATTTATTTATTGTTCATTATTTTATTATATTAAAGTACAAGTAGTTAAGGTTGTTGTGTAAAGGGCCCGTTACAGCCCAAATCGGTAGTTGTGGGGCGGTTGAACTAAAGTCGTTAGCGGCCGGCGCAATTTGTCGCAAAGTTCCAACGCTGAGGCCCTAGCCTCGCTTAACTGGCTTATATCTGTATACTTCGGTTATCTAAGTACGCCGCAGTCCAAATGCAATATAGCTATATTAATATTTGAGTTACCGGTGGCTATTCATGCTTTTTCAGACCTGTAGTCACCTTGACCTAAAAGTTCTTTTATGACCCGCTTCCCATTTTAGAGTTCGTCTAAAAGTTGAGCACTTTTCAGGAAACTCAGAACCCTGCCCAACTTTATAGGTTTGATGTCATTTGAGCATTAAAGGTAATTGCCCAAGTGGATGTTTCGCTTCTGTTGTAGAGGACCACAATTGCACAGAAGGTGCACGCAGAATCTGCAAGTGTCCGAGTCATCTTGTGAAGATGACTTGCAGTGTCCAGTGTAGGTATCTCTCTTTCTTCAACCTATTGCAGTCCACTACTGGACATAGGTCTCCCCCTCTTTGCGCCAGATATCCCCTTCCTCCGCTTTCCTCCAGTATAGGTGGCGGTTTAATAATCAACTTTTAACGGCCAGATTTCCAGACACAATAGACAGTCTATTGTTTTTTTTTAATATTTGTTAAAGAGTTAAATAAAAAATAAATATCCACCAACATTCTTACAGCGCCATCTATTCCCAAACTAAGCATTAGCCTGTTATATGGATACTAAACAACGCTTAAACATAATTTTCACATTTTTTTGTAAAATATATATAATACATAGAAACACCCAGACCAATACAAGCAGACATGTTCATGCACTCAAATGTATATACTGTCGGGGCATCGAACCTGGAGCCCTTGGTGTAGTAGACGACATCTCAACCATAACACCAGATGGGGCGGCATTAAGTAAGTTTGATGTCTCCTTCCTTACAGATTGAAAGAGAAAAACTGCCGACAGATAATATTTTTTCCGCTGTTTGTCCTCGACAGCATACGAGTGGTTGTTGTAAGTTTTTGCCCGCCAGTCAATCTAGGGCCAACCCTATCACTATCCACAGCTATATGTCTCTTAGTTTGCTAGGTTTTTATTTTCGTTAAACGGTTTTGTTAAACAAATATGATATGATACTATAACTCCTATTTGCTTTTTGATGTTGAGAAATACAAAAGGTTGTACGTAAAACTACGGCCTATACACCCTTTACGGGTAGACTAGTGCCCCTCGGTGGGGACGTAGAATGCCCTGATGAAGACGATGAAGACTTCTACAAACATTAAAGTAATATTTAATAAAGTTAAAAGTATATTCTACATTTCATAAACTTTATATCACATATTGTAAACAGTCAGCTTGTGAGATAAAAACAAAATTACTATAGGGCACATAATGCGATAATGCTAAACTCCATTACTGTGTAAATCCCAGTCCATCACCTCGCGTGGGCATTAAGTCTAGGTTTCAATACCTCCCTACATTAACTTAATTGAAGCTTAGCTTAACACCCTACCTATTTATAAGCAAGCCAAACTAAAGGTGCCCACCCAAAATGTTTGCAAAGCATTTGCTTAATAACTGAAACTTCGGGCGGTCGGGTCGAATTCTCCTAATACTCAACGTTTGTACAGACTTTTCTATGTGTGCAACTATCATTAGAGACGTGCGCGTGTGTGCGAGGGTCGTAAGGGTAGCTATGGCAACGTATCTTAAAGATCTCCCTCTCTGGCCCGTCTCAGTTTTCTCCTTTCTCCTTTACACGCGTTTCTTGTTGGGAGGCGTGAACTGTACGGTGCGCAGAACAAACGATAGTTTTGAATTTGGGTTACGGGATTTTGGTGAAAGAAATTTAAAATTTACGTTTGAATGTAAGTGGTTTTTAGTGAAAAAAAATTTTAATTTGTGATAAGAAAATTAGAGTTGTATAAATATATATGTTCGAACATTGTGTTGGCACTTGGTTTTATTCGTAGCTCGAAATGTTGGAAATACAATCTGAAATTGTAGTCTACACTATACCGAGCAAATGAAAGATTTAAAAGTATGAAAATTGGTACGTCGCGAGATTTAACCTGCACCTTAAAACATTGGGTTATATTTTCAAATTAACAACTGGTGTTTCTCGTTAATGACCTTCATAGCTTTAAGGGGCAAGTGGCAGGTACAGAAGGTTCAGACTTCAAATACAAAATGAGTCTAAGGGCGTCCCCGAGCAAGACCTGTACCTCGGTAAAGAGTGTTACGGGAAGGCTAGTTAGCTTACGAGTATAATATGTTTGAGGAATAAATCGGCCTAGTACAAGTAGCTTACGCAAATAGGAATTCCAAAAGACACATCTGCAACAGCAGTAGCAAGATAAGAAAAGTGTGTAAATATTCGTGAATATTATTTCATAATCAGCTCATTAAACGTTTCCACCGAGGGGCACGAGCCTACTCGTATAGGGTATATAGGCCTTAGCGAGGGCCTAAGTCGTCCACGCGGGCCCAGTGTGGATTGGCCGACTTCACACACAATCTTTGAATCTCTTCACAGGCGTGCGCATGTTTCCTCACGATGTTTTCTTTCACTGTAAGAGGGTCTGATAACGTACATATAATTTCGAAAATTCAAACACATTGGTACGTGGCGGGATTTGAATTTGCGCCATCCCGATCGGAAGGCAACCATTGAGCCACCGACGTTCTGTATTATTTATTTTGTTTTAAGTAATAATATATATATTATATAAGTGAAATGATTTGTTTTGCAGACGCTACAAAAGGGTTAACCGTGGGGGGTTGAAGCCCCAGTAATGGAGTGCGCCCCCGCCCGCTCCCAAGCCATAAAATTGTGAATTAGTGATGAGCGAGCAACGGACGCCGTCTATCGATTTATTGATAGTTTTAGCTAGGCGAAAAATATGACGCCTACGGAGTAAGTATATACTTGGACACTGATATAAAAAAAAATTAAGTATGTTATGAGCCTGTGCTTATCACTTGCTTGGTGAAGCTTTCTCACTTTCACCGGTCATATATGGTCAACATTTCATTGAACTTTTTTTCCGTTAACTTTGTATTTTGATTTTGTATCCGTGAACTTAACACTTCACAGGTATTTCGTATAATGTTCGCCTTTCATATACGTTTAATGTTTTCGGTATCATCGGTTTTGAAACACTCAGTGCTACTATTATATGCAGAAGTAAATTAATTGTAAGTTGTTCTTTACAACGTTTGTGTTTGGGATAAGGTTTGTAACGATATTGAATTAACAATTCAAAATCCTTAAAAAGTTATTTTATTTGTTTGAAAATATCCAAAATACGTTGTAAGTAATTATAACATTTGTACAAAACTGTTTTTATAAGTATCGAGAAAAGAAGCGTAGGCCGACCCCAACCAGATGGACTGATGACCTGGTTAAGGTGGCGGGAAGCAGATGGACGACAACTGCTAGGGATCGGTTCGCGTGGAAATCATTAAGGGGGGCCTTCGTTCAGCAGTGGAAGTATAAGACTGTAATGATGATGATAATATTGTTAAAAGCGAGTGTTTTTATTTAGACGGTGCCATATGTTATCAGATATATAACACAAAATGCGTGCAAGCAATACTGCCTCTATATACATATGTATATTATGTGTATACAAGTAGATTATAAAACGCAATTAATCTTCGCAATCAAATGTATGTATATTGATTTTTTTTTCAATTCATTAGTGAACTTAGTTTTAATATAATAAAATGTAATTTCACCATCATCAGGATCATCAATATATAATAAAATTACATTAATACATCAGGATCAATATATACATAAAATTACATAAATTACATATATACATACATTATTATTATAAATAAATAATAAAATTAACAACTCACCGATGTCTACATTTTGCTCTGTATCTGCGTTATCTTGCCGACTGGTGCTTTGCGCTCGCTGTGTCACCGTCACAGCATCTTCCGAACTACTGATCGGTTTTCCAAAAAAGTACATCTGTACCATCAATTTCACATACATATTAATGAGTGTCCGGTTGTCCAAGGAGTTATGGTAATAACCTGGCATTGTCACAAAACCGGTTCGTACCGGTAAAATTAAGGGTGCTAGGTGACCCCTTTTTTGCGTCTGCAAGAAACTACAAAGCTCTTATTGTGTAAGATGTAAGGTTGTTTTTCGGTTGGTGTTGGCTTTGAAATTGTGTTTTAAGTTGGTGGATTTGAAAGGTGTGTGCATACATAATAAGCAGGATACTGCAGCATCCCTCATGAACTGTTGGACTCTGACCTCGGCGTTTTAGTGCTAGTGTCGTGGGATCTGAGCTGAGACGGTATTCTGTGGGAACGGAGCTGTGGGTTTGACGTCATACAAATTTATTTTTAATTTGTTATGGAATGATGCAATTTGACAATACGAGACTGATCTTTAATACTTTATCTAGGCTTAACTGTATAAATGTACCTTAAGAGTTAGCTAGTATATAAGTAAATATCCACTGACATTCACACAGTGCCATCTAGTCCCAAGTTAAGCGTGAAGCCTGTATTATGGGTACTAAACAACGGATAAACATACTTGTATACATTTGTTTTTGTAAATACATACATATTATACATAGAAAACACCCAGACCAATACAAACAGACATGTTAATGCACACAAATGTTTGTACTGCCCGGGGATCGAACCCGGTACCCTTGGTGTTGCAGTCGATTTAAAAAAATTAAGTATATATATGTGCTATATATAGTATATGTAGTGAAATTATTCAAATAGATATTGCTCGTCATTTGTTTGATTGCCGCCTGCACTTCCATGAAAATGTTTCTCTTTCTCCCTCTCTTCAATCTATTGCAGTCCACTGCTGAACATAGTTTTTACCGTTCTGTAAACTTTTCGGTCCTACACTTTTCTCATCCAACCTCCACCAGTTTAAGAATGTCTACTTTCGACCAAATCATAGCGTTGAAATAAAATCACGACTACCGAGTCTGTCTCACAGCGGATATTTGTTTTTTTATATGATAAGTGTACGGGACGGTGAGTACCTTCATCTAATGGTAAGTAATACGCCTGACTATGAAAGTGTTGAAGAAAATTAATAACAGAAGTCATTATTTTCAGTCAACACTGCCCTGTAACCGTCACTCGAAACGACTGATGTAAGGTCTCTCATACCCGGTAATTTTACTAGATACAGTGCCCTCATCCCGAAACATATAATTGCAAAACACTCGTATTTCACGGGACGATATCTCTGCGGTGGTACCTACCTCCGACTCAGTACCGAGTCTATCCAGTGAAATGAAATATTTGTATGTAGTGGTAGCGGTGTCGCGACACACCCACCTCTGTTCGGGTTCATTTCCCGTCGCAAATCGTCTTGCCGCCGGCCGAGCGCCGTGGGAAACTACCCAATGTTAGGATTCTTAATACATTCTGATACTATTACAGGTGAGATAACTGTGCCCGTACCTTGATACTGGAATACTCATACGGTTTATACATATAAATACTAAATAACTATCCACTGACACTCGCACAACGCCATCTAGCCCTATATTAAGCGAGGAGCTTGTAGTTAGGGCACTAAACAACTAATAAACAGACTTATGCGCAAAATGGGGAGACCTATCTCCAGCAGTGGACTGCGATAGGTTGAATGGGAAACAGACTTATATCATTTATTTTTGTTAATACATATATATTATACATAGAAACACCCAGACCATTACAGATACGTTCATGCAGACAAATATTTGTACTGCCCGGGATTCGAACCTGGAACCCTCGGTGTAGTAGCCGACGTCTTGACCATTACACCACATGGTCGGTATAAACCGTATGATGTAAGTTTATTCGAGCATTAGAAGATCGTGTATATAATGAAAGGATGTAAATTGAATAAGTTTATTAAGATTTCCATGTCTATAAAGGCAACATGATATCCGACCAAGACGAACCATGTGGTGGACCCAAAAAGTTGAGGTGTCGGCTATTACACCAAGGGTCTCGGGATCGATCCCCGGGCAGTACACACATTATTTTGTGAGCATGAATATATCTGTTTGTATTGGTTTAGGTGTTTTATATGTATACTAAATATATATTTACAAAAAAAAGTTATTTAGTACCCATATGACAGGTTAAAAACTTAGTTTGGGACTAGATGACGGTGTGTGAATGTCAGTGGATATTTATTTATTCATAAAAACATTTTCAGTTAAAATTTGTTTGATGAAGGGCCTGTAGGATGTAGAATAAAAAAGGATCTTACTTAATTGAATAAAGCAATTTGTTTTGTGTTAAAGTATATTTAAGCTAATGAACTCTTCCTAGTAGGCTCGTTGTTTTAATAATTTAGATATGACGTTTACTGCAGAACCATAACATGCCCAATAGCTTTTCATATAGGTTCATCGTCATCAGCTCATTATGGTTTCCGCACGATGTTTTCCTTCACCGTACGAGCGTCGGATAAACGGACATATAATTTCGAAAATTCGATAACACATTGGTACGTGGCGGGATTTGAATCTGCTCCCTCCAGACGCTCATCTTGGTAATTGTACGAATATTTCACACATATGGTGGTGTAAAATAATTTCTGCTGGAACGGTTTATCCGAACACGCTTCGTTTTTTTGAATTGACTTTTGTTTTTTTTTGTTATCATCTATTTAGATTTATTTAATACTTAACTGCTTAATAGTACTTTTGTAGATAATTATATTTTTACCAATACTTAATATGATAAAAATTGTAAATATAATTTGCTTTATATAATTATTTTCATTACTAATGATTCTGTTCTAAACACATTTTTTTGAAAAGAGAACCAGTGGTAGCTTCATTTGACATTTATAAGTGTTCTGTAAGGACCTAAACTGAATAAACACTTTTCATTTTAATTTTTTTATTGATTAATAATAATCTACACTATGCAGATTTCCTATTATGTTTAAGTTCATGATCAATTTTATATTACGACTTATGTCCAATATTTTGAAACGTATCAGCAATTAATACATCCTACGAGATTTGGGTCTCCGATCGGTAAAACAAGAATTAGCTTAAGTGTTAGATATCAGAAAAAGTTATCACAGCATGTTAATGCTTTAGCATCAAACCTCAAAAGCTCTGGCAGTACAATATACACAAAACTGAAAATAGCGTACCGAATCTTCAAAACCGATTTCCCAGAACATGATTTGTGTGAGTTCAAAGGAGCTTAAAGACAAACTCGGTTTTACAGTCAGTGAAACCAGCGGCTAGCGGCTAAATGTAGAGAATGAAGATTGCTGGGCTAAGCAGGGCAGTGAAAATTAATATCTATACTATCATCATCATCATCATCAGCTCATTAAACGTCCCCACCGAGGGGCACGAGCCTACCCGTATAGGGTGATTAGGCCTTAGTCGTCCACGCGGGCCCAGTGCGGATTGGACGACTTCACACACAACCTTCGAATCTCTTCGCAAGCGTGCATGAAGGTTTCCTCACGATGATTCCTTCACCGTAAGAGCGTCGGATAACGTACATATATTTTACGGAAATTCGAAAATACATTGGTACGTGTCGGGATTTGAACCTCAGCCCTCCCGGTAGGAAGGCGACAGTCCACACAACTGAGCCACCGACGCTCTCCGTACGAGATATTTATTCTATACTATAAATATCTCGTATTATGTTTTAAGTAAAGATTCCATTTGTACACTGTCAAAGTTTAACGGAAAATGGCGGGTAACGCATGCGTTGCGCTGAACGCTGCAAACACGCAAATTAGACGCTACAATGTGTCCTAATAACGATACTTTACTATCACATCGTGCAAATTACTTCTTGGATACACAAGTCATAAGCGGTAGCGGTTTTGTGTGTTACTGCAGTAATGCTTGTGGATAAGAACCAAAGTGATGTAGACTTGGTGGTGAAGCTAGCAAATTTGTTTAAACGTTGTTTGGATTTTCAAGTCGATCATAGTTATATGGTCAGTCATCGGTTGGCTGACATGTAAATAATGTTCGAGGGTGGCGGATCATGCCATGTGATGTGTTGATCGCTGTAATTTATTCGGGCAACGACCAGCTCACGTAAACGCTTTCGCTCATGAATTGTACAGAAAGTAAGCGGCCAAGTTGTATAGGTATTACTTTAAATTCTGTAAAATCACACAGTACTTATTATTTGTTACTTACAATAGGGTGACGTGGATCTCACCATGATAAAAGTAGAAAAGTTGAGTCCAAGTAAACGCTTGCACTCATGACTTGTACATGAAGTAAGCGCACAAGGAGTGCAGATGAACAGTTTACGAGTGTGCCGGATAACACCAAGTGCATATTTGAAGATCTGCGATACATAGACATATACTACAGACCAGACCAAGTAAACGCTTGCGCTTATAACTTACATAGCAACTAAGCGTCCAAGGCACAGATAAACAGTTGCGAGTGCGACGGATCACACACGTTGTTTGAACATCTGTGATATATATAAATGTTGTAAATTAAAGATCTGCGAAGCAATATAATAAAGACCAGCCCCAGTAAACGCTTGCGCTCATGACTTTTACACCAAGTAAGCGCCCAAGGCGCACAGATAAACAGTTTACGAGTGTGCTGGCTCGCGCCTAGTTCTGCGGTGATCGCCGCGATAAGTGCAGGTAAAGATTAGGGCGACCTCGTAAACCACCCCGGGTTTATGGCGCACCCTCGGTTATACGACGCCGTAACACACCCCCTATGTACACTCGGAATTATCTACCACGTAGTTCTACATTGTAGGTATGGACAGATATTGTAGGTTCTTATGGGTATTTTAAAAACCGAATCGAATTCGAAAGCTACATTTATACATAGCGTCGGTGGCTCAATGGTGTGGACTGTCGTCCTCCTACCGGGAGGGCTGAGGTTCAAATCCTGCCACGTACCAATGTGTTTTCGAATTTTCGAAAAAATATATGTACGTTATCCGACGCTCTTACGGTGAAGGAAAACATCGTGAGGAAACCTTCATGCACGCCTGCGAATAGATTCAAAGGTTGTGCGTGAAGTCGTCCAACCCGCACTGGGCCGGCGTGGACGACTCGTGCCCCTCGGTGGGGACATTTAATGAGCTGATGATGATGATGATTTATACATAGCTTTAAGTCTGTGAAACGCTTTCAGACCCAAGAAGAATATATTTTTTACAAATTATAGATACTTATTTTTATTATCATTAAATGGCGTTACGTTTGGAATTTCGTATTGAATATATTGTCTTGGTATCTCTTAATATAAGGAGAAATCGCTGATTCTTTGCCGACTTGTGATATAAAATATTCAGAGGGTCGATGGAAGATAGAATCGCTTGGCCATGTGCTATTCATTTTAACGATTCATATTATTAAAGCTTAACACACTTATGCGACGTACACCTTATTAGTTCTATTTCCTTATTCACGTGAGCAATGAAGTGTTTATCTATAAATTTACGTTAAACAGAAATACATTACACCTGCCTGCATATCTGCGTGAACTTTCCGTTAACCCCACATGCAGGCGTGTTGTACCATATATTTATAGACAATATAAATGTCCAAGTCCGTCTTGGATACAGTTCTATGCACAAAGAGGGCACCCGTACGCACTGCGTGCGTCCTTAATGCGTGCCCGAGCGCGCCGAAGGGAGGGTTTCTTATACTATTAATACTAGAGAGTAGATACACAGATCGAAGAACTTATACTTTACTAGGTGGAAGACTGGGTACTGAGTCGTCTAGGTAGGCACCAACGCATTGCTAGATATCGTCCCGTGAAATATAAGTGTTTTGCACTCATGAGTTTCGAGATGAGGGCACTGCCGTTGCAGTGCGGATCTTCCTAAGATTTTGCCGGTACCGACCGCTTAATAACATCAGCATTCTATATTTTCAACTTATACACACCAAACTATTATTTTGAATTTAACTTTACGTCAAGCAAATGTATCCAACTGCAAACTGTTCTTCATAAACGTGCAGGAATTACTTGAAACAAATGTAAACACATAACCAACACAGATACCTCGGCCCGCTAATTTTCACAGCTTAATTTGGAACATTTACAAGTTGCGAAAAAGGAAGAGGGGGTTTATTTTAAGATGGTTGGGCGGCACATCAAACGTACCACGTTGTAATAAAGACGAGAAATTCGTGACATAGACTGTCCAGGATAACTTGCACGAATTCGTGTTCACAAGCTTGTTAACATTTAAGTTGTAGCACAGGAGTTACGCAAGCTGGTGATAAATGCCTTTTTTTTAACTAAGATGCTAAATAATATACAATCTCACAGAAATTTACAAAACAGATGAAATATTGTATCCATATAATGAACACGAATACAACAACTAATGAGCTAGTGATAAACAACACCTAAAAAAACTCGTGATCAATAAGACTTAAAAAAAAATCCACCTACCGAAGAGATGTTATTGACTAAAGGGTGAGAATCAACGTCTTCTCAATTTACCAATTAAGTATTGATGTAAGTTGTAAGTAATGATTCATCAAGATTATTTGTGTGTGAACTTCAGATAATATAAGGACAAAAATATCTTTATAATTTCCATTTAAGTAATACAGTGATTTGTTATTTTTGGATGTACCTACTGTGAATGTTTTTTATCTGTCTATGTCTATTAATAAAGATATTAATTCAAAGCCATATCTCAATGTACCTACTTAGAAGTACCTACAGTCTAAAACCGTAGAATAATATTATTATCCCAAGCATTAACTAAGACCATATAGGCAACTAAGTAGAGCCTGGCTAATCTCTTTACACAGGGTTCAGACAAATTACCGAAATAAGGTTTTTACGACATAGACCTTTAGGTTAACTATCTTAAATATAGTCTGGATTGAGGGACCAAGGTATTTTATGATAACAGTTTTAATTATCGTTTAAGCCCCGGTTAGATGAAAATCACTAAGGGTTGTATGGTAATCTAAAATTACAAAAATTACCTACAATTCTTGGTTAAAAAATAGCAGTTATGCCCCCGCTTTTATGTACAGTGGTAACTAACATCCATAATATAACTACCACTGATAGCAACTGCCTGTCTCAACGTTTAGTTACACAGAATAAATAAAATAAAATTCGTTTATTTTCAGGCAACATAACCCATATTAAAACATTACAAATAAAATTTGAATTCTCATTAAAACTAAAAAAAACATTATAATAAGCAAAAGTGAAACTATTAGAGCGAGAGAGCCATACTACTCAACCAATCGCAGTCCATTGCTGGACATAGGTTTCCCCCATTTTGCACCAGATATCCCGGTTCTCTGCTTTTCTCATCCAGCCGCCACCAGCGACCTTTCGCAAGTCGTCGGTTCATCGGGCTGGAGGGCATCCTACGCTTCGCTTGCCGAGACGCGGTCTCCACTCCAGAACTCATCTGAGAGAGCCATACTCGAGTATTATTTACCTAAATTAAAAATCAGAAATGTATTATTCGTGAGAGTTCTAATTTCTTCAAGTTCTTCCACTTTAATCGTCTTTTCAGTTGCTACAGTCCCTTATTCCTAAAACACAAAGTCGTGTTATGGATATCCGTAACGATACATTATTGAATCTTACACAAAGTGCCCTCACAGTTGAAGTAGAAGTTATATGATGGGATGCACCATGGTCCATGGCCATTCGCCAGAGGCAGAGAAGTTTATTTTTATTTTTTAAAGATGTAGGCACGAGCAAGTCTTCATAATCCAACTTAATTTGGAGTACATAAGTGGTTACGGCGTATTGGCAAGCGTAGCGTAAGACGGAAGGTTTTTCAGTATCTCTCCTCAGAGGTGACGAAGTAGCCGGTCGTTCCAACCGCGTCGCCTCAGCCGCCCGCCCAGCGCCCAGCGCACCCACGTAGCGAAGATCATTATCTGGCACGAGAAAAGTTGGGAGGTTTCTAGTTAGACCCTCCCCGCAGCCCGTATACCCCGCGGCCTTAACTTGTTATAACCAGTTTAAGCCAGTTCAGTTTAGTTGGGCACCTGCGATACAAGGCAAACTCATGGTTTGTCTTGTTATGTGTATAGCGAGGCTTCTGGAGCTTTCGGAACTGTTATACTGTCTTAAGTTGGTAACTGTGTTTTTAGAAGTAGTTAAACACAACAAAGTAATATAACCCTTATTTAAGTGGGGCTTGTATTATGGGTACTAAACAACGGATAAACATAAATATATTATTTAGTATGTATGTATTGGATATATAATACTTATATTTAAATTCATACATACTATAATATAAACATTATATATTGAAAAGAAAAGAGCCTATTCATTCCTAAAATGCAAGCAACGCACAGGGTACACTTCTGGTGTTATCGTTGTCTTTGGGCAGAGGTGAACAATTTCCTTCATTTGTCTCTCTTGCTCCCTTTAGACAGACATGTTCATACACACAAATTTAACTCGGAACCTTAGAATTAAACCACACGGGTCCTAAAAGTATATAAATCTAAACACATGAATATATCCATATCCGACAGTGAGTGACACAGCTCCTATGGCACTATTTAAAAACTACTGTACAGAAGATGGATGAAATTTCGAATTTGTGTTATTATTACGCGAAATAATATTCGTATAGAACACCGACAGTATGTTATTTGCATGGTGACTGTGTTGGAAGATGATTAATTGACCGCGCAATACCACACAGCTATCATAAGTTAGAGCCCGCCAGGGGAGCTCAACCTTTATCGGTATTAAAAAATGTATTGTATAGTAGCACATTTCTATGCCTTCTGGTCTTGCATGTGTAGATGGGCGATGGTGTTGTTTACCATCGGTTGAGCTGTCTACTGGTTTGCCACCTATCATATAAAAATAATAACTGAATCCACATATGGCCGTAAATATAAACATATTTAAGGTATTGTAAATACATTATGTACGTACTACGAGTATGTAAGTAGAATTTTTGTAGAATAGAATGAAATATATTTGCGTAGAATACATGTATGGTTCATTGTATATTCTGCCTGTTTAAGGCATGCAAATATTTATTATTACAAATAAAGAAACGTACTTGTAAAGTGCCTATGTGCTATACATAAAAGATTAAAGTTGTAAATTGATTCTTGCAATATCGATTTTACTAGGGACCATATTTATGAAGTGGACTATGCTTAGAGTTTTTATGCGTATTTATTTTAAATGTAATCTATTATCTTGAAATGAAAGCACAAATATTTTTATATTTATTGAAAGAAAATTGATCAATATCCTTAGTTTAAGTAAAGGTAATCTCTGTGACCTCAGCTGTCGCAAATATCCATCCAGCCACAAGCTAGTTTGTCTGCATATTTAATTTTTAAAAAATGCCCTTATGAGCAAAGAAAAATGGAGGAATTTCAAAGCAATATAATATTTAGTAATACCAATGTTTTTAATTTTACCGTGACAAAAGACGCCAGTTACTATTAAAACCTTTAAAATAATATGGTAGCTTCGTAAATATTTGCTTTTATAACAAAATAAAGTATCCCAACACAACATAAATAAACACGTACAGTTCAATCACTCCAACCATTGTAGTAAGCAAGACAGCAAATTAAATATAATTAATTCACAGCCAAATGGTTGCGCACCTCTGTACGTAGGTACAGCGACAAACTATCTCTGAAAGCTTCGTATTTACATATCTTCATCAGAGAAAATGTGGGGTGAAGATGATTTGGCAAATTGTACTTTACCCCCCGAGGGTGAGACGGGGGGAATTACCCCGGGGTGTAATTGCTCCAAGAGAGCGCATGTCTTCGTACTTCTGTGACATTCGTGAAGATAATTCGATTGGGTTTCGGGATAATTGCATGAGAGGGCGCTTTGTTCGAATTAATACTTTGGTATCGGGTGTGCGCGATATGTAAATGGGTGTTGGGATCGGTGTCTATGTGTTTGGATTAGTGTCCAGTTTGTGCGTCTTATGTTTCACAGATGTACCCAATGGATAGCAGGCTACGGATTCTATAGAAACGAAGTAGACGATGTAAACATGTAGAACGTTGGTGGCTCAATGGTGTGGAATGTTGCCTCCCGATCGGGAGGGCGCAGGTTCAAATACCGCCACGTAACAATGTGTTTCATATTCCAAGTTATATGTTTTTATCCGACGCTCTTTCGGTGAAGGAAAACATAGTGAGAAACCTGCGCTCGCCTGCGAAGAGATTCAAAGGTTGTGCGTGATGTCGGGCAATCTGGACCCGGCTGGACGACCAAGGCCTATACACCCTATACACAAGTACGCTGATGCCACTCAGTGGGGACGTTTAATAAGTTGATTATGATGATGATGACAAGTGTAAATACAAACAAAACACAGCGAAAACAAATGTAAGAAAGTATTAATTATGCTTGATACTGCTCTCTTCTCCGGATATTTTTGATCAATCAAACAGCGCCTAGGCGCTTGTAGTTATTATGGGTAGGTACTTAACAGTTAATGATTACATACATACATACGTACTTTTTACTGTTAATATCTCTATATATCTATTCATACTTTACGTACAAACACCTAAACTTATAAATGAAGAAGGTAAAGGCTCAACTTGACCAGTTTGTCCTTTAGCTTACTCGACGATATTCTGAGTTTTATAACGAAATGATGAATCATATATCCACTCAAGATTCATTCTCCTTATACTCGTATCTTATTCAGAGATTATTTTAAGGTCAACGCTGCGTGTGTGCTTTTTCAATTCCCCTGTTATCACATTCCATCTCATCCAGAACTTTTCTGTGAGTCACACACAGATTTCCCAATACAGGAGATGGGGCAAGCCGCGTTTAAAGTGCGACAAATGTAAGCTCAACGAGCATACACTGGCTATCAGTTTACGCTCTGTGAGACGAGTCAAGATGCACGAATATTAGAAGAAATTACCGTTTTTTTTCCAAAATGCCATCCTGTGCAATTGTAACATGCCATCATCGCAATGAATCAGTAAATTTACCAAGAAATATAATAACTTTTCACAGGTAGGAACCGAAAAGAAATTGCGACACTGGGACTGCCTATAAACTTGGCGGCTTGTCCAGTCTAATTGTATATTCGGATGTCTGTGGTCATACATAACTTTCTTGATACAAACGTCAACCCAAAAATTTCCGAGCCCTTTGACACATACGTATACTTATTGTTATATTTAGACTATAAATTTATTCTTTTAAATTTAGACTTTAACGCGTCATAGAAAGAGTACAAAATCAAAGGCATGAGAACACTACTACTGTTAATGTTATCTGTGCTACTACGTCATGAAGACATATATCGAGCGACGTGATTTGAATGAAAATTCTGCCCAACTGACGCGATGGGCAGACTTTTGAGTGAGATTGTGTATTTAGTTCGTTTATTGTTTATCATAGCTATCATCCCTTAACTACCTTTTAGTACACTTCTAAAATATAAACAGATATTTCTGATCTAAAAACATTTTAAGTTTTATTATAAAACCAGATATCCAAATAAACTATATCCATGGCATATGGAAGCAGGAAGAGTATTGTCTGAGAGGCTGCCCAAGCGAGCTAGAATTCGACTTATTCCGCTTAGACCAGGTTGGGATAAATTTCAAAGGAAATTTCGGAAGCTAGTATGCGTAGAATCAGTGCATCCTGCAAACTTAATTAATTGTTATAATTGTATTATGAAACAAGTATTTTAAGGCATTTATTGATAACTTTTATGCTTTGCGACATAAATTGTTACCGCAAATGGCAGCTGTAGTCGGTTTGAAGAAAAGTGTCTCTTCGATTTAATCTGTGGGATAAGACATCCAAGCGAAATAATATAATTAGCTTAAAACGAGATAGGTATATGATTACGTAAATACTGCAGTGTTCTAATGAATATCAAAATATCAGGATTAAATTGAGAAACCATTCAGATATATATATATATATATATATATATATATATGACGCTAATAAAACATGCAGGCGTCCTTATACTTGGTCTCCTTCGTGTGAGATGGTACAGTGCCGGAATCTAAAAGTTAAAGGACTTATTATATTAAAGGACACAATTCTTTGATGCTTGATGCAAAATATGTGATGTTATGTATAAAAGTAATGTGTACACAATATTGAACAGTTTCAAAATACGTTCAGTTTTACATGAGTGTTAAAATTTAAAGATAAAAAAATCTTTGTTTCTAATAAGATTCTAATAATGTCACCTAGCGCCACCTATGGGCAATAGAATTAACATAACGGCAAATAACATCGGCGGCAAAAATCATTGTATTTTGTGTTATTTCAAACCAAAATAAATATTATTAATTGAAATAACTAATAAAAAAACAAGACGTGCATAAAACACAATAACAGTTGCATAATATTTGTAGTAACATGTGCTGCTCTCTAGCGGTTGTTTAGAAAATTATAATTGCCATTTGGATTAATACATGTTGCTGTTTTTATAATATATAATTATATGAAGTAAATAGATTTTATTTTCAAATATAATATTCATCTGCATGAATTTAAACGTTTTTCACTGTTTTCATTTGTTCGATTTACTTGAAGTTCCATAAAATGTCAAAAGATTAAATAAAAACTGCTACTTAATTTTACAGTGTGTCTTAGGCTTTTTGATTGCATTAATGTTTTTATTGTTGCCTTCAAATCTTTCAAAAATGATTTAAAAGATACAATCAATTTAAATTAAATGACTTATGTGGAGTACATAGAACTAAACAACAAACTTTTTCTTTGGCTATTCAGCAACAGATGTCGCTAGTTGATATCTAAGCCCTAATAGTTGGCAACTCGAATCAATCTTCGAAGGTGTTTAATATTAAATATTTCTTTTGTAACATATCATTAACATGATAAACACAACCTTGATCTACTTAGATTATTTAAATTACCGCCTTGGTTTGATAACTTCGTCAAGTTGTTTGAATATGTTAAATAATATTTACAAATAAAATAATAAAAACAAGATCTCAAAAATAATAAAAAAAAATTGCTTACAAAAGAATACCGACATTAAACTAAAACGCCTAAATTACTTTTTGGCTAGGTTAAATTAAATGGTAAAATAATTGTTCCATAATTTTGATGTTAGTGCCGAGTGCCAAACAAACTATTTACCTTTATAATATAGGAAAGTAAGTTAGAATTAAAAATCCATACAGAGTTCTTGATTTACTTGGCACGGACTTCAAAATAATGATAGAAATATTTAATTATTTCTGAAAAAAATTTTTTGCCTTTTATTTAGTTTGAAAAATTATCTTTCTATGTTTGGGGTGTTTTTGAACGGACATTTCGCTGCTGGCCGCAGATGATTTCATAGCTTTACTGGACAACGGAACTGTTTAGGCAAATAATAATCAATAACCACCAATTCCTATTAAACTGTGCAATCAAATTGCTGGTACTTTGTAATTTAATATTTAAAATAACAAGTACAATAATCATGAAGTTTGTAATTGACGTTTGCAATACATTTTAATTTAAATATATTTCATATTGCATACAATTATGTCATCTAATTTACATTAATATGCAAATAAATATTTAGTGTGGTTTGTGGTTGAATAGTCTGTAGTTTGTATTTTTTGGTGGGTAAGTACATACATAAATAGATAGATATCCACAGACATACACCCAGCGCCATCTGGCCCCAAATTAATAGAGGAGATTATAATTCAACAATGATTAAACATACACAAGTACATATTTTTTTGTAAATACAATCGTATTATACGTAGAAACACCCAGATCATTTCAATCACACAAATGTTTGTATTGCCCGGGGATCGAACCCGGAACCCTTGGTGTAGTAGTCGACGTCTCAACCGCTACACCATATGGGTCGTCATTCAGTGTTAGGTATTGTTTTTAGTTTCTAATTATTAAAACAAGTATAATAATAATAATAATCATATTTATTTGACACGCTGTTTGTGATGTGGAGAGACTGGAACCCAAACTAGGCAGTTCCCTGCTTGTATTTTGGGCACCAGGCCTCCCGACGACTGTCGTACATATTTTGTTGTGTCGCATCATGTTGTTCAATTACAATAATGGTAAGCATGCTTGTTTTAACTTTGTTTGTTTAATGTTTATGAGTGTGTGTGTGTGTGTGAGTGCCACAGCATCGGAATAACAATGTGAGTGCGTATGTGCGTGTGTGTCATTGTGTATGTAATAATATAAGTCAAGTATTGGCGTTATGGTAAGAAAATGTGTGTTACAAGAATGTAAAAATGTGTATTCTACTTCAAGAAGTTTTCAGTTTCTTCGTAATCTAAAGTCAATAGCCACCCTTTTATTCGATGTTTACACTTTACTTTGCACATCGGGTACACGGGCACAGTAGCTCTTACTATGTATCTATCTATTCAACCTATCGCAGTCCACTGTTGGACAAAGTTCTCCCCCATTTTGTATATGTAACTACCAAATAATGGATACGTTACATGTTACTCATAGAAAACACCAAGATCAATACAAACAGACATGTTTATACTCGAAGAGCGTCGGTGGCTTAATGGTGTGGACTGTTGCCTTCCGATCGGGAGGGCGAAGGTTCCAATCCCACCACGTGTTTTCGAATTTTCGAAATTATATGTACGTTATCCGTCGCTCCTACGGTGAAGGCAAACATCGTGAGGACTTGCGCACGCCGGCGAAGAGATTCAAGGTTGTGCGTGAAGTTGTCCAATCCGCACTGGGCCTGCGTTGACGACTAATGCCTAATCACACTATACGGGTAGGCTCGGGCCCCTCGGTGAGGACGTTTAATGAGCTGATGATGATGTTCATACTGCTAAGAGACTTAGGGCCTCCTCACCGATAAGAAGTTCTTCATGTTATCCACGCTCCCAAGCTGTGCTGCACGGCATAGCTCGTGCTCTGTAGTAGGCCGCTATAATTAAATATCCTCTGACATTCACACAGCGCCATCTAGCCCCAAACTAAGCATGTAATATAGGAACTAAACAACTTATTTCCAATTTTTTTGTAAATACATACATATTATACATAAAAAAACACCAATACCAATACAATTAATAGCCGTCTCAACCATTATACCAGATGGGTCGTCGATGGCTGGATATATAGCCGTCTCAACCATTATACCAGATGGGTCGTCGATGGCTGGATATATAGCCGTCTCAACCATTATACCAGATGGGTCGTCGATGGCTGGATATATAGCCGTCTCAACCATTATACCAGATGGGTCGTCGATGGCTGGATATATAGCCGTCTCAACCATTATACCAGATGGTCGTCGATGGCTGGATATAGCCGTCTCAACCATTATACCAGATGGGTCGTCGATGGCTGGACATATAGGCTGATGATAATAAATAAATATCCACTGACATTCACACAGTGTCATCTAGCCACAAGTAAAGCGTGAAGCCTCTATCATGGGTACTAAACAACCGATAAACATACTTATATACATTTTGTTTGTAAATACATACATATTTTATATAGAAAACAGTAAACACCCAGACCATTACAAACAGACATATTCATGCACACAAATTTTTGTACTGCCTGGGGATCGAACCCGGAACTCTTGATGTTGCAGTCGACGTCTCAACCGCTACACCAAATGGGTTGTCAAAATTATGATGAACATCCACTCGAGCCGTTTAGTTCATTTTTTAAACGTTATTAGTCCAAATGACGTCAGCTCACTCACCTGGTGATGATACGCCTGACCATGACAGAAGCAGTGTTGAAAGAAATAAGTAACAGTAGTAGTTATATTTTCGCGCCAACACTGCCCTGCGACCGTCACCGACACGACAGATGTCAGGTCCCACCCAGTGCCCAATATCGTCCCGTGAAACAGGAGTCTTATGCATTTGTGTTTCGGATGAGGGCATTGTAGCTAGTGAAATACCGTATAAAGAGATCTCACATCTGTTCTCGGCTGACTGCGGTGCGCATCGATGAGAAACATAACTGTTTATCAGCTGTTGGTCTCCTTTAATGCCGTTCTGTCATGGTCAGGCGTATCACTTACCATCAGGTGAGCGTCCTGACCGTCCTGTTCAATTTGTAACATAAAAAAACTCTTTGATAACTTTAATACCAGTGTTTATCTATCGTCAATATGACTACGTATGACTCGATAAGAAGCAGAGTACGTGTCTAACTGTAAATTTGTCTTAATTTCAGTAATAAATTTCTGCAAAAAAAATATCTATAGACAATATATATATTTTTTTTAATTTAGTAGTTTGTAAATAATTAATAGTTTTATATGACTACGTGTCTGTATTTAATTTAATAGCTCATTACCATTATCGGTACACTCTATAGCTTGGTTATATTTAAGAGCACAGATTTCCCAATACAGGAGATGGGGCAAGCCGCGTTTTTAAGTGCGACAAATGTAAGCTCAACGAGCATACACTGGCTGCCAGTTTACGCTCTGTGAGACGAGTCAAGACGCACGAATATTAAAAGAAATTACCGTTTTTTCCCAAAATGCCATCCTGTGCAATTGTAACATGCCATCATCGCAAGGAATCAGTAAATTTACCAAGAAATATAATAACTTTTCACAGGTAAGAACCGAAAAGAAATTGCGACACTGGGACTGCCTATAAACTTGGCGGCTTGTCCAGTCTAATTGTATATTCAGATGTCTGTGTTTAAGAGTATATTCTATTATTACATACATTTTATACGTTGAAAACACAAACAGATGTCTGGTTCATAAAATGTTTTAGGTACTGCACGGAGATTGAACCCGGAATCATTGATGTGCCACATAGTTCAAAGAGTATGAAGTAAGTACTTTACCAAGTACGCCTATTTTTTGCTTGGAAACCAAACTACTTCAGCAAAGTGTTAAATGAATGTCATTTATCAATAAATTATCGTTTCCAAAAACTCTAAAATATTATAGTGAGAATAATAGTAATTGATGAATTTTTGAGTATGTTCATTAGTGCATTTTTTCTTTGTAAATGTTTGTGTTTTCGGAAAATAGTACAATTACATTTTAACGTGACCATTTTCCTATAGCCATACATCTATTAATTTATTATTGGAGATACTTACATATTTGAACTGTTTGGGGTCGAAACATTAGGCTCATGGAGACCAAGTGCCCATGAACTTTATCGTGATTTGGCTAAGCGTTTGGCAGAGTCATCTCACGATACGAAGGCTGGTCTTTATCTCGGACAGAGAATTAGCCTCGCAATTCAGCGTGGCAACGTGACCAGCCTCTTGGGCACCTTTCCACATGATGGCGACCTCAATCAGATACTTTATTTATAGGGAGTTTTCCCTATGAATAAAATATCTTTTTGTATTTATTTATGTTTCTAGGCTTTTGTAAATATTTGAATTAGTTATATTTTAATTTATTATAAGGTATTTACGGTAAAATATTTATTAACCATGAAACGTGAAACATAAGATGATGATAAATTTCTAAATCTAATGCAAACATTTACGAATGCAGGAAACCGTTATTATTCCCTCCAAACGGCTTCTAATCAGCGACATCCAGCTCATGCGTTCCTAATACAATAAAATACATGAAATCAACGAATTATGCCAAAATTAATACCAGTCTTCGCGGCCGACGGTGCCAATATGGCTGCCACTATCCTCCCCCCCACCCCATCTAACATTCACCACCCCATACTGAGCTTTTTTGCGAGCGAGAGAGACCTTCCATTCGCAAACGCTTTCATTCCAAAATATTTTCTACGGACATTTTTAACCTTTTTGAATTCAACTCAATCTCATATAAAATAGAGTCGAAATTCAAACGGTATAGTTGTCGGACGCCCGACGTTTCGCCACCAAAGCTCCGGGTGGAAAAGTGTGAAAAAGCGAAAGAGACGGATAGAGGCGTCCGTCTCGGGCGGGCCCAAGTTTTCGTGAGTCGTTCGTAGCTTAGCCGTCGGTCTGCTCGCACGGCTCGCGTGACCATATGATAGAGCGGGACGGCATTATTTTTCACGTTTTCTTTTTTTCATTCGGGTCTTTATCTTGTGGAAAAAGGTGCGTTCGCACGGGAGGGGAAGGGGGTTCACTGCGTGTTACAATTTAGGGGTGGATAATGAATAGTGGTGTAGAATGTTTAATCACGGTATTTTGGAGTACTTAGCTACTGTAGAAATATGAGATAATTATGTTCAAAAATTATTTCCGATGAAAATGATGAATTGGAAATTTTAACGAACGACCGTGGAGATATGTTGATCAGTCACTTTAAATTGAACGAGCGCGAACGGTCTGCGGTTTCAAACTAATAATATGCTTTTTAACTATTGTTCATTCTTATGAACAATGTTTTTAGTTGAAAACGCACATTTTGATAATGGGAATTGCGTTTGGATTAAACGCTCGCATTTGCAGAATGTTTGCCGATATAGGACAAATAATTATGTGGGTAGTAATTAACTTTTTAGTTTGTTCCGCTTCCACTTAGGAATTAATCTTCGTCAATCAATTTATCTGTAGAATATCAAGCACTTGAATAAATTAAATTTAACTATTGGCACAGAATAGATTAAAGAAGGTTCCTGAGGAAGACAGATTATTGATTATGCTTCTTATTCAATTTGCGGCCATCAAGCAAACAGAATACCTGGTTAACCACCAGGAAGAAATTTTATTTTTACTTCCAAGTTACTAAAATAATTCGGAGAAATTCATTCACCCTTAGAAAAGCGACACTACCCCAGATACTTAAAAATAGGGATCTTTACTAAAAATAATACCGCGCAAAGCCGTGTGAAAATAATACTGTGAATTTGTAATTTCACACATTTATTGCATTTTTAGGCCAATTAAAAGCGTTCCATCTCAACCCTTATACGACCGTGGAATGGTCGCGGCGACCTGCTCGAGAATATTCATAAGTTGACCCCGGGGTGGAAGGTCAAGACTTTGACCCCACGTGTGCCGAGATGCTGTGACAAAGAACAGACGTTGGCATTTGCATGAAGCTATTTATAAATATTTGGGTCAGAATTTGTAATTGTAATTGAGGTTCGTGGGTTAAAGTTTAGCAATATCTATTACTAATGTTAAAGTGATAACTATTTTGTGAAATGCCGTTAAATTTATAATTTAAAATTTAAATATCTTAGTATATACATTTGAGATTTTTTTTAATATGTATTTTTTTTGACATCAAAGTAAATCTTTTAAACTACCTTTTGAATGTACCTATATAACACTTTGGAAATACTTTCATTTATGAATATAATAATAATATGTGCCGGTCTAATTTCTGGATTAAACCAGGGTTAAATGTGTTTTTTATATGCCCTGAGAATTAACATTGACACCCAGTATTGTTGTATTGGTAAAATTATTTTTAAACTTACGAGTAAACTGTCTTGCCATAATCAAGAACTATTTGTTTATCTTCGAACTAACCTTCTAATGTCGCATCATCATATGCATATCCGCATAAACTGCGCAAGTATCGTGTGAACTAAACTGACATTAGCAATTCTAATTAACCCTCTGACCATTTCTAAGATTCACAAATGGGTCACTCTGACCCCTTGCAAAGTGAGATGACCTCACCTGTTCTTTGCATAGATTTACATAAATTAAAAGTTCACTCTTCTCACATCTCTATGGTGATCAGCAGTATTTCGCCTTGTCCCTGACCGATGCAAGGATCGCGAAGTAACAGTTGTTAACGGTTTTCTTTTTAATTTTGTAGTCCATAGATAAACGTCATGGCAGAAGTTTCTTCCTTAGATTATGTGTCTGCCTTACAGTATGTAGAAATGTGTCTAGTGATTTATTCTGGGAAAAAAGTATTTGAAAGAATGTGATTAAGAAAATAGTATGTATAAAAGTTGTAGTTACGGATTTTATTTATTTTGGCAGACGTCTAAAGACTATATAAGATCTGAAACGCAGAAAAACGGAAGTGACCAGTGACGGTATTCTAAAAAATAAAATGAAATAAAATATAAGATTATGTTCAATGCGTATCATAAAGTCGAACTAATAAGTGTTGCTAAATCAAAAAATAACTTAAAATATTACCTTCATTAAATTTGTGAATTTTAGTGTTTGTATTAATGGCCAAATATAGGAACAGATCTGGTAAGTATTTATTTTTAATTGCATGTGTTTAGTTAAATGACTATTTTGGCGGTTGATTGAGAATAAATCGGGCTGAGACCCACAAGGGTCCAATGCCTATGGTTGTTGACACTTAGAAGTCGGAAATGCCCTCAGAATACCATTGCATATAGTTACCTAAGCCAACGCCTTAGAGCGGCGGTGGCTCAATGGTGTAGCCCTCCTATCAGGACGGCTGAGGTTTTGTACTTCTGTGTTTCTCGATGTGGGCACTGGAGCTCGTAAAAACAGCTTAGAAGAGACCTAACGTCTGAAGTGACATACGTGATCTGCCAACTAGATAAATATAAATTGAAAAATAACTAATTTAATATAAAAAATGAACCCTTCTCTCAACGAAACGAGGCCACAAGATATATGAAATCACTTTGAATATTACGAGTGAAATTTCACATTATCTTGAATCTTGCACTGACAGCCTCCCCCGCGTCCTTTCTTTGTTACAAACAAACCGTCGGCTTTGATTATACGTAATTAGATGTGCGATGCATTGTCCGGGGAACAAACGTTGGCACGAGATAATGTGATGGAACGTCCATTGTTCTAGAAGGTCTGGTCTTTTGGGTTTTTATAGATGAATTAATTTAGGTATTCGGGGTTGTGTAAGTTAAGAAAATATAAATTTGGGAGCCAAGCTTTGGCTGG
Organism: Leucinodes orbonalis; assembly: GCA_019425675.1. Classification (NCBI taxonomy): domain Eukaryota; kingdom Metazoa; phylum Arthropoda; class Insecta; order Lepidoptera; family Crambidae; genus Leucinodes; species Leucinodes orbonalis. The sequence continues at coordinate 27,427 of PQWD01014323.1, forward strand.
CTTGACTGGAGGGATATTATGATTTTAGGGAAAAAGAGCGTGATGGTTTGCGGTGTATTTTGTCGACTGAGTGCCTCCCCTCGTCCCTTAGTACCTAGTACGGGCGCGAATGATTGCCTTGATTTGGTGGTGGCCATTGTGGTCGTACCGAAAGATACAAGATTTTAGGTGTTTTTGAGTTACCTTAAGATGTTTGATCTGTGTAATGTTTGCGTCACAAGTTAGTAACTGTTCTGTGATGACTTTTTGGGGTCATAGGTGTATGTTGATGGAAACGAATTTTCACGAGGAATTTAGACAAAAAACAAAGTTTTTGTTAGATTCCGCGTTTCTATGAAGCTTATTTTTTTCATATTACTGATATATGTATTTAAATCTTAACCTAGAGTACAAAAAGGCACATTTTTTTTCATGAATTTGTGCCGCATTTAGATTAAGATAATGATCATTCGTGGTCCTGCTGGGTAGCACCATATTCACCTTCACTTTTTTCTTTTTCAAGGTTGGCAACACAGTCTTTGCCCTTCAGAGTTGCGAGTGTCTCCATGGGTAGTCCACATGGTATGTCCCCATGGCTAGGCTTCCCCTGTGTTCATTTAGTTTATTTATTAGAATGGGTGTTTTCTATGTATAATATGTACGTATTTACCGGCCGGTACCGTCGCAAACGAAAATAACAGTATTTCTCCACTATTTAATGGGTGTTTTTATACATATAAAACTTCCTCTTTTATCACTCTATCTATAAAAAATCGCAACAAAATCTGTTGCGTAGTTTTATAAGACTTAAGCATACATAGTGATGTAATAAACTTTCATTTCGGAGAACTTATTACATCCATATGGGTTAGTTAGTCCATTATTGTAAGTACATATATGGACAGCAAAAGCGACTTTATTTGAAAATATGTAGTGATGGTCGTCTTTTAGTAACTCCATAGTCCATACTTATTGTATAGGTACTAAAAATGCAATACCAGCTCCGAGACTTGCCCATAGTCGTTTGTAGCCAATAAAGTATTTACTCTGGGAGGGTCTGATGCCCACTGCCAGGGGTGAGACTTACAAGTCTAGACAAATGTTGGATAAATAATGTTGGGCTGCGAAATGTTTACGTCACAAGTTAGTAACTGTACTGTGATGACTTTTTGGGATCGTAAGTTAAGGGGAATATGATTTTAACGAGGATTTAGACAAAAAAAAGTTTTTGTTAGTTTCCGCGTTTCTATTAAGGACCACTTTTTTCATGTAACTGATATATGTATTAATTGTGAAATAATATAATCCTGCACTTTTACTGATTATCATCATTACAGCTTAATATGTCCTCTGCTGAACCAAAGCTGTTACTTAAAGTATCTTACAATTATAAATAAAACGAAAAGAACTTTTTATTTAAAATTTCAATTTATTTAAAGCGTAAACAAGTTTTTTTTTTTCAAAGTGCATAAAACATCTTAGTATTTAAAGTATTAAAAACTCATATATCTTGCTTTTTAGATACAATTTACTAGAGATGCAAGTTTTAGTTAACAGCAGTCCATATTTAATATTTGACATCTGTCAAAAGCGAAAAGTTTTTAATTTTGTGACAAAACAGATCTAATTTAGATACAGCCAACCGAAGAGGTTGACATCTCCAGTACCAACCCTAGTTTATATCAGATTTGTCTCGATTTACAGTTAATTGAAACGACAAAACGATTAGTCGGCCGTTCGAGCCGATTCCTTTTTAGTTGGACGCAATGTTGGCGAGTTAATTTATTAGATAATTCACTTTCATGCCGATTGTCCCAATCCAGTAAATATCGGTGGTATAGTTATGTGCGGATATTTTTGTTTTTGATTTGTATTAATTTTGGGAAACGATTCATACAGTTGATATACCTATTGGGTATTTAGGGTTCTTAGAGGAAGGCCTGTAATCTACAGTGAAACGTGGGCTAGTTGATTGAATTTGTACGAGTATATACGGCCAAACACTTACTACCCTAAGAATAATAGATCTCTTCGCAATCAGGTGTATTTTAAATTTGCGGTGTTATTTTAAAAATCTATCCAGCATGAGCTTCACCCGAAAGCCCTATTAAATATTCGAATTTTAAAAAATATTTTTCAGGATTCTATTTTATACTGCGTGTCTCAACCTCCAGCACGAGACACAGATTCCCAGTGTTATTATAAAATTACTGTTCTGCGTATTAAAAGAAAACTATCCAGCCAGTGTTGTCATACGCACGAGCTCCGTCCGAAGGCTCCATTCAATATTCGAATTTTGAAAAAAGAACTTGCGTAGTGACGTGACCTTGCGTGTTTCCACTCGTTTTTCGTGCAGCACGCAGGCGCGGGGGCGGCGGATCAATGCCGAAAAACCCGTTTGTCCCCCCGCAAAGTAAGCTTGCGGCATCTGAAGGGTTAGGTTCCTGGTTGCTAGGCGACCGCGCCTTTATTTGGGGGCGGTCGATAGAGCCCGCGTTATAATTTTCTTTAATCGTAGGCGGGGGACTTAATGGCGTCCCGATCCTTTTACAGATATCGCTACGGTTGGAATTAGATGCGTAACTTTTGGGCGCTGTTAGGTAACTGGGTGATTTTATCTGTGTGTGAGTGGGAATTAAACCTCCTTCACATTGGATGATTTGTTCAAATGAAAATACTTATGTATGGAATAACGCAAAGATGTATATACCTTTATCAAAAGAATATGAGTCATAACACTCTACATTTAAAAATACAAATATGAAATAGTTATAAACTTTGTTGTCAGCGTATTTATTATATAACCACTTGGATTGTAAATTTTAAGTGACTACACTGCTACAAAATCAATTTTCAACAATCGAAAACGTTTGATTTTTACACTTGCGTCAAACACGCCAAATATTTGTTAAAATAGTTTTGAAATGAACTGCATTTAAAATTTTTGCGCCTGGAAGAAATATTTTACTCCGCTTTAATACTAAGTAAAAAAAATTTTTGTGTTTATTCTGTCAAATAGAACTTTATTCTAGTGGTGAGACAATTCGACCCATAGTTCTGTATTATAAGTGGCAATACTTATAATACCTAATTCCTTCCGCAAATAGAATGACGGAAAAAACATAACATAAAGATAAAATAATACACAAGATACAATAAGACACTCTAATTTTATTTATTTATAAAGACTAATACAATAAAAGCGTATCGAACGCCTTCCTAGGCGCTCCCCGCCATTTTTAAAACAGTCATCATCATCATCAGCTCATTAAACGTCCCCACCGAGGGGCACGAGCCTACCCGTATAGGGTGGATTGGCCGACTTCACGCACAACCTTTGAATCTCTTCGCAGGCGTACGCAGGTACGATGATGATGATGAACTTTTATGTTTCGGCATAAGATAAAAACTGACTGTTCATTTTAATGACAATTATGGTGATATAACCAAAAAAAATATTAGTTGTACACTAAGAAATAATATTGGAGTAATTGATTCGAAAGCAAATCGTTATAGTAAACCTTAAAGACGATGGGGAAGTGTCCATCTCTATTGAAAAGTTCCATTCCACGTATTTTACGTCTTTATAAACAAAGAAAAACTTATATTTGACCACAAAAATACACATTGACTGAATAGATGACAGAACTTTTCTTTGCGTCGGTTGTTTGCGTCTACCGCTCTTATCATTTATTGTTTTTCTGGTTTACAATGGCCTCCTGGAAGAAATCTCTAATAGAGATAAGCTAGCCTGTACTTTATTGTTTCTTACTGTATACTGAAATTGTCACGCTATGTACGAATAAATAAAAAAAAACTTTTGCGTGAAGAGAATATTAGGTGTAAGAGAAAATGAGAAGAATAAAAAAGTAAACTGATTATAAACAAAGCAGAAATATTAAAATAAAATGCGGTCAAAGCCTCAGCTTAGGTTGCCGTGAGTCATGTGTGGTCATAAAATTTTCAATAGTCAAAAGTGGCATCGGCTATAAATTAACAAGGAATAATTAAACGTATTTTTAAAAATAACTTTACTAGTTTAAAGTTGTATGTAGGGCAAGGAACAAATACTGTTATCAGGCATATGATCTTCGGGTGATACGACTATACTAAAAGCTTTATCTAAGAAATGGTACACAAAAATATAAATAACAATTTGTGGTTTACAGAATAACATAAAACGCGAAAAATTAAATATTTAAAATACCAAATGGGCCGGTTTGCGTAAAAAATGAAAGTTGTTTTCCACAGATCGAGTACTTCATGAATGAAACAGAAATTCGCGGAATGAGTAAAAAATCGCAGTGCACAGTGGTGAGAGGTGGGCCGGATGACCGAAATTAAGTACGCCTCACTATTAATTTTTTTCTTACTTATTATAGTGAGGGGTGTCAGTCACGAGGTGTTTACCTGTCATTGGTGGATGCTCTCTCTGTCTTGCTTCCTATGTTTATTATGTTTTATGTACTTGTAAATGTTGTCAAGTGTTGGTAGACCCATTAAATAATAATAGTCCAATAAATATTTTCCTTCTTAATCAAATAGAACTATTTGATTCAAATTGGTAAATTGTTTTAAAAGCCGCTTTTGAAATGCTTCCTCTATACAAACATAGTTACATATAAAGGGGGTTTGTTGCACTTAATAGTTTCATACAGGTAATATGTTTTGTCATGGTTTACTGTTATGTCAGAGAAGGTTATTTTTGGTGCGGGTTTTTGGATATGTTCAACTAAATCAGAGAAAATAAAAAATTATATGGTTTCAATATTGTGTAAAGAAGCCGGGAGCTATCACATCCAATGACTATCTGTTTATTTACAAAAAGTTTATTTATTTTAGAGTTAAGCTTATACGGAATAGGAATACTTATCATTTCTTTACGCGAAACATCAATGTTTGATGACCGCTATTATTTAAAGTTTTGAGTAGGTCTATAAAAAACATAAAAACTACCAAAGTCCCCTAAATAATCTATCAAAGTATAAGTGTTACCCTTCTTATATTGATCGATTCCTTTTTTAAATATACTTAGGTAGGGCAAAATAAGCTAGCTATTAAATAACGATGGAGGTAAGAACGTCTGATTTTTATTATCCATATCCTATATTTATAAAATCGAAATCAGAACACAGGGGTCCAATTGAAACTATTCTAGATATTTAATCACATTTTTTCGAGGCACAATCTCAATAAATCTAGCCCATTGTGCAGTGCAGCGTTTCAGCAGTAGAAAAAAATAGAGTGGCGCGACTCGGCTCACTCGAGACGGGGACTCATACGAGTAAAAACAATCGCTCTGAGTGAAAAGTTTGAACGAAACTTTTTGATGACGTATGACACCTGATAAAGTGAAAATAGTTTCCGTTTGACAGATAACCTTTTGTTGGGTTTTTTGACGGTTTTTTAGTTCTTTCTGAGTTCGTTCAATTCGTGAGAAAAGCTATATTGCTTTTGAATTATTCTTTGTGTATTTAACTTGATAGTACCAAACTACTCGTATAACATTGAGATCGCATGATTTATTATGAACGATTAGTTTTTGAATTAACAAAATATTCATTCTACTTTGTTAATTTTTTATCCACTGACATTCACAGAGCGCCATCTTGCCCCATATTAAGCGCTTGTATTTAGGGTACTTTACAACTAACAACACACTGAAATTACGTATACATTTTTTTTAATTGTATGATATTTTGTTGAATTTTAAAAGAGCTTATTGTTAAGCCAAAATTGAAAGATTTTGACTTAGACTAAACCAATCAAACCCATATCCCCGGTTAATCCAAAATTACCGAAACTTTAGGGTATATTATTACGGTATTAACTCAGTTCAAATTATGTTTTTTTATTTGAATGATGAATAATTATATGCGATATCTATAAAAAGCAATTAAAATGAATATCAATATATGCAGGCGTAGCTTGAGATAAGTTAATTACTAGACTACATTATCTTTTAATTGACGTCTTAAATACTTTATGCTTGTGCGAGTTTCGGCTTTGGTATAAACTTTCTAGTATATTCTATTACTACAAATGTAGGACGTCTTAAATACTTTATGCTTGTGCGAGTTTTGGCTTTGGTATAAACTTTATAGTATATTTACTACAAATGTAGGACGTCTTAAATACTTTATGCTTGTGCGAGTTTCGGCTTTGGTATAAACTTTCTAGTATATTCTATTACTACAAATGTAGGACTAAAGCTAAGCCTGTGTCTATCAGTCGTCGAAGACAGGGAAGCCTCTACCTTGACCCTTGCTAACCTATTGGGCCAAAGATTAAAGTCAATGTAAGTGCCTACTACCATTATTTAATTCAGAGGATATTTATTATTACTAGCTGTGCCCTGCGGTATAAGATATTCTCCCGAAGTAAAACGTAGCCTTTGTGTTTATTCAGGGTGCCAGCTAACTTCATACCAAAAATCGCTTCGTTAAGTTTGGCGGAAAAAATCATTTTCTCTGTTTAAATAAAAAGCGTGTTCCAAAATCCAAATAGCCTTGTCCTCATTACATCAGCTACTTGCCAAAAAGTCCCGTCCAAATCGGTCCAGCCATTTCAGCTTTATCAAGCCTGCAATCGACGGGTTATTGAATCACCGTTTTCCAAGTGGCAAATTTGTATCGTCAATGGGTAGCGGTTCTGGCGACAGAATAGTGCAATGGTGTCATGGAGCACCTGGTTTTGTATCCTTGTATACTCTTCAACGGCCAAGTGACACAACATCAACCATGATAATAAAATAATCGCAGTAAGGAACCTTAGACTTGGCACGTCTTTCTCTTGATTTCATTACTTTTTAGAGATAATCAAGCAGCTCTTGGCTAGATTTTTTACAGAATGTTTTGGTGGGATATATTATAATCCTACCAATTACGTATGAGTGAGAAAGTTATCAAGTTTTAAATGAAATGCACTTAAAGAAAAATAACTTTATTTTTAACTTGTATGGCTTTTCTCATTTAAGACAATTTCCATGCTATAAAATATTATCGCAAGATTTATGTACTCGTATTAATAGTAATTTTGGTTTGATAATGTTTGTATTACTATATAGAATTAATGGCTTAATTTTAAACCAAATGATTTTATTTATTTCTTGCACAGACATCCGAATATACAATTAGACTGGACAAGCCGCCAAGTTTATAGGCAGTCCCAGTGTCGCAATTTCTTTTTGGTTCTTACCTGTGAAGTTATTATATTTCTTGGTGTGTTTACTGATTCATTGCGATGATGGCATGTTACAATTGCACAGGATCGCATTTTGGGCAAAAACGGTAATTTCTTCTAATATTCGTGCGTCTTGACTCGTCTCACAGAGCGTAAACTGCAGCCAGTGTATGCTCGTTGAGCTTACATTTGTCGCACTTAAAAACGCGGCTTGCCCCATCTCCTGTGTTGGGAAATCTATGATTTCTTGATACTAGTACCTAAATATCTATAGCTTAAATCTCTTCAGTACAGTTTTATGACTTTTATCAATGAGGGTATTTGTAATTTAATAATCTGTCAAGTATAATAGCAAGTTGCTCTCTTCCCATTGGTTATTCGCGTGACATTTGGATATTTAATGTCACTACAAACATCAGTGACCAATCGATATTATCCTAGACCTTTCACCAACGTAGCGCCATCTAGTGAGGTTTTACATTGCAAAAACCCTCATTCCATAGACGACCAACGACAATTATATAATCCTATATTTCTAAATTAATATTGGATATCTAAAAAACGATCAATATCTATCCCCAACCAGATAGACGGATGATCTGGTTAAGGTGGCGGGTAGCAGATGGATGTCAACTGCAAGGGATCGGTCCGCGTGGAAATCATTAGGGGAGGCCTTTGTTCAGCAGTGGACATAATTGGGCTGTAATGATGATGATGATGATGATGATCTAAAAAAACAATATCAGAGTCACTGTCACACAACAGAAAACAAAATTACGAACAGTAGAAAACGAAATTACGAAAATGTAGTTAAAATTAACTAAGCTGGCTTAAAATATAAAAAAAAACACTTTCAAAATTTAAATTTAGCATAAAATATGAAGTCATTATCTTCGAAAAAGGAATACACTTTTAAAATTTAGAACGCTAAATTAGAGAGGGGCTCGTCGCCAGTTTGCGGTAGGGTCGGTGTCGGCAAGTAATAGGTAGTTAGATGGCCAAGGCGCCGCCGCAGGATGCCACTTAGGCGCCCGGCAATGTCGGAAGGTCAGTGAGAGTGAACGCCTATTGCGTTCACTTTAGTTGTATAGTTGATACATAGAACATGAATGGAACGTATGTGGTTGCGTTTGAATAGTACTGCCGCAAATTATGGAGTCTCCAGTTATAGCGAAACTGAAAATAAACGTACAAAAAGGCATAGTTGTTGTGATACATAATTTGTGAATATTTCTATCATTTCGACATAAAATGTTATATAAAATGGTAGGTATTACTGAATTTTTTTTATGAAATTAATAATGTATTTGCATTTTAAGTGTTAAAATTAATTACAATGACAATAAATAAATATCTACTGACTTCCACACAGTGCTCTCAAGTTCCAATCTAAGCATTTAGCCTGTAACATAGGTACTAAAGAACGGATAATCATATATATATATATATATATATTTGTAAATATATACATATTATACATAGAAAACACCCGAACACAATTCATGTACCTCCACAAATGTTGGATCCCTTCCCGTCGAGGAACCCTTGGTTTAAGAGCCGACGTCTCAACCATTACGCCAAATAGGTCGTTAATATTATAATATATTATCGTCTCATTAATATATGTACGGTATCCGACGCTCTTACGGTGAAGGAAAACATCGTGAGGAAACCTTCATGCACGCCTGCGAAGAGATTCGAAGGTTGTGTGTGAAGTCGTCCAATCCGCACCGGGCCCGCGTGGATGACTAAGGCCTAATCACCCTATACGGGTAGGCTCGTGCCCCTCGGTGGGGACGTTTAATGAGCTGATAATGATGAGTAATTAATAATCAAAAGAATCTCTGTACTTATTTTTTAAAGAACAGTAAAGTAGTATTTTCTGAGTGTAATAAAAAAGAATTAATACTTTAAAAGAATGTTTTAACTTACTACAACCAAATTCCTACTTAATAGATCCATACATATATCGCAAAACCTTAGATTGTGAAGTTAAGTTTGTCCCTTAAGTTTAATTAATAAAACAGATTTATATTCAGTAAACTAAACCACGACTGAATACAACATTAACCCTTATAATATGATTCGGCTTGTGTTAGTTTAGTAACGGTGAACCGTACTAACATATACCGATTGACCGCAAGTAGGTACATAAATACCGGTAATTCTGCGACCGCTACCGGTAACCGCACGTGTTTGTGGCCAGGTGAAAGTGATCATTTACGCGTGACGTCACTATATAGGCGAAGGACATTAACCATGTAGCGACATTGAGATGTACGGATAGAAGAAAAGTAGGTTAAGGTGAGCTGTTTATATTTTAAATAGATAAACTCTTATTAAAATCATCACCATCATTAGCTCATTTTATGTCCCCATCGAGGAGGGCACAAGCTTACCCGTATAGGGTATATAGGCTTAAGTCGTCTATGCGGGCCCAGAGCGGATTGGCTGACTTTACATACAACCTTTGAGTATCTTCGTAGGCGTGCGCAGGCCTGATAACGTACATATAATTTCGAAAATACGAAAACACATTGGTGCGTGATGGGATTTAAACCTTTGGTTCAGGTATGTCAGTGTACGTCCCCACCTCGTACCTGGTAGGTGGGGACGTACTCTGGTGTATAGGCCTTCGTCATCCACGCGGGCCCAGTGCGGATTGGCCGACTTAACGTACAACCTTTGAATTCCTTCGCAGGCGTGCGCAGGTTTCCTCATGATGTTTTCTTTCACCGTAAGAACGTCGGATAATGTACGTATAATCGGAAGGCGTGTGATATTGTTAGATTATATTATAATAACAAAAACGTTTATTGACATAATAAAGTTAACAAATTAGGTGATAATAATAATAAGTTTTTATTTCTTAATAAAAGTTACACATTATACACAGTGGTTGAGGCCACCATTTAAGCAAATAATGCCTGTGCCTGGTGCCCTCGCTCTTCCATATCCAAATTTCTTAATTCTGAGTGTGCAGATAACAACATTAAATATGTTCTTAATCACGATACAAACATTTATGCTCTTACAAACTACTTACAAAAGTGTGTGTGTGTGTGTTCGTGCGTGCGTGCAGGCGTGTGTGTGTGTGATTATTTGGGTGCGTGAGTTTGTGTGTGTGCATGTGTACGATCTATCAGTTAAATATTAATATATTTAATACATATAAAATAAAAGGTGAAAACCCCTGTCTTCTTTGTTAGGTATCGCCGGTGTTGACTCGATATAGTTTTTGACCGACTTCAAGAAAGGTGGTTATTCAATTCGACCGTATATATGCTTTTGCTTATATTTGTTTGCGGATACATTCGTCATTTTATATTTTAATTATTTATTCGATTTATGTTGCAGGCAGTACCTAGTGTTTAGTCCAGGCAGCTTAGACGTATGTATCGAGTTCATTGACTGGCATCGGCATTACTACGGCCCGCTCACTGCACGCCACTATACACCGCTATTCAACTCAATTAGCTAACAATTTGCTAATATCCGTGTTGCAGGTGATATGGTGAATTCGGATTTTGAACAAATAGCCGGGTAAATAACTTTTGTTGAAATATTACCTGTGTCCAAAAACATTTCACGTAAAATGTTGCCAAGACGACCACATAAGATTTGCCCTGTGAAATGATATCAGATCTTATGTAGAGCTGAGCATCTGAATCTACACGACTTAACTATATTGACCCTTACTTCATTAAATTCTCCATACCAGTAAATATGTACGGCTTCGCCGTTTCGCTACTCTATTGGAGGTGATGCGAGTATTTTGATTCTAATCTAAAGTAAGTAACGAAACAGTGAATATTAAGCATCTCAAATATACTTCTTATTAGCAAATTTTTACTTATTTTAGTTATTTAACTTACTAGTCCATGGCAGTCCATTGGTAGAAATTGTAGGGTTTAACTATAATAGAGTGAAGTGATTAAGAGGAAAAATATTCTTCATCTTCTCTTTAGTCGTGCACTTTTGACAGAGAGTTGTGGCTGTCTATGGAAAAGGCTGCGTTTCGTCGTCGCCGTTTGGTTCCAGGGCAGTCGCATGTCGCGATATATTTCTCCACATTTATCGACTCGTAGTATTGTGAGTAAGGTCAACTACGTGTTCTTTCTAATGAGGTCAATCCAGCGAGTGGGTGACCGGCCTTGAGGTCTTTTGCCTTTTGTGTGGCCTTGCACTACAAACCTCTCAATACAGTCCTCATTTTTGAAGATATGCTCTAAGAATTCCAGTATTTTGCATAATATCACAGTTTATTGCTGAAAAGATATCCCGGACCTCTATTGACTTCTTTCATCCTCCACCAACGACCTGTCGCAAGTCGTCACTCTATCGGGCCGAAGGTGTCCTTTTGTACACTTGCCAAGACGCAAATTAAAGACCACACAACTGTACACAAACTTTAGATAAAACGGTCATTTCAAAAAATGTCTAAAACTAAATTATTATTAATATATCAACCGTAACATGTACCTGTTTATATATACAGTAATTGTGCGTACTAATAAATGTATTTAGTAAGTTGCCGTTGATTTGAATTGTTTACATTGGGTCGGACGGGGTGTTAAATTAGTGTTCTAACATTATCCTATTACCCTGGTTCCGTGACAGGGTAACCTATAAACTAACTAAACCAATGCACGTTTAGGAATTCAATTTCAATTTCGATATTTGTTTATTAACTGGATGTGTGATATGGTATGTAACCTTGAAAATACGTTTAAACGTATCGTGTAAACGGTTTTCGCTTTTTGGTAAAAGGTTTTTAGACTTAACTTTTTATCGGTTTTTTAAGGAAAACGTCATGATCACGTATGATATCCTGGTATTATCATTACATTTTATAATTTGAAAGTTATCAACATAAACATAGTTGCTT
>PQWD01014324.1:0-27214 GCA_019425675.1 Leucinodes orbonalis
GTCAAGGAAAACATCGCGAGGAAACCTGCGTACGCCTGCGAAGAGATTGGGCCCGCGTGGACGACTAAGGCCTATACACCCCATTCGGGTAGGTTCGTGCCGCTTAGTGGAGTCGTTTAATGAGCTGATGATGACGAAGTGTAAGTCATGTATTACACGAGGTGTTTACCTGTCATTACTTGATGTACTTTTTCTTTGCTTACTATATGTATTATGTTGTATGTACCTGTGAGTGTTGTCAAGTGTTGATAGTCTAATAAATAAATAAAATTAATGCACTTATAGATCCTTTAGAGCAACGTGTGTTAATGGCGATAGCACTTACCATCAGGTGATACGTCGTTTGTCTACTCATTTGCCTTTGGGCAAACAAGATAACGTAGTTGGGCAAATGGTGGCAGGTTATGATTTTCAGTATCTATTTAGGACGGTTGACGGATTCAATAATAATGAAAACAAACTCAAGTGCGTGCATTGATTGCTTAAAATGCTTTATAAGTCAAATAACTATCAGAAAGTCATCATTGCTGACGGTGAACAATGTATTTTTAAAGATTACATATAACTCGTAGATATAAAGTAAATAGATATATACTGACTAGGATAATTGTAACTTACAAATTCCCCCATTTCCCATGTGAGTGTAAGCTCAGAATGAGGAATAATTGTGTTTTAGATTGCTAAGCCGGTCGAGTTTAACTTATTTTGAAAACTAGTATTTACAGACATTCATATTTGCATATCGTAATTGAGTATATAAAGTTAGTAATTATTTGATTTCAGTCACTCTTGAAACAGAATTAACTATTTCATTCCTTTGACTAGGTTTTTTAGGTTATATAGGTACCTACAAGTTTAACAATCACTAAAATATAATTTGATCTAGAGTCTTCTTGGTTTATTTGTTGACTTATTAAAAAAATTTCACCGATTCACTCACACTAATATTCTTAGATTCTACATTAATGATGTTAACCGTCAAGATGACGAAATGCTGGAATGAATAAATAATTTATTTATAAGGTATTTCTATAATACCCACGTTAATTCCTGAAATTAGTTTCATTTAATGTGGGAGAGGTGGAATTTATTAAAAAATATGAATAATGAGCACAAACTACTTATGTAACGTGGTGGTCGTAACTAAGAAACTCATTCACTCAACCACTGAATCGATTTAATGAATTCATAAAGCGTAATTTACGTGCTATGCTTCTTACCTAGAAACCGAATTTCAAGAGATCAAGAGAGAAGAGAGATACTCAGTAAATATAACTTTTACAGAGCTATTTGCTTTTCACAAGGGATCAAACAAAGGTTATCTATCAAAGTGGTTTATTTAATTTTATCTTCATTAAACTTTGCTATTTTTCTTTTTTCGTAGAGTTAAAAACTCTAAGACTAAGTTGTTTAGCAAATGCCAAGTGCATTAATAGTTCCCAGGTGGTTGTTAGGTAGGTGCTCGAGGCGACAATGCTTGTGTCTGTTGAAATAAAAAGTTCGTTGTCGCTCATTAGCTACTACTCCGAAGTCGAAATTTCTATTTGAAACATTAAGTTACTACTATTGAGCCCACGTTATACAAGTGGGGTTTGTTTGTGATAACATGCTTTCGATAATAACGTAAAAATAATTTCTATTATCTATATAAACATTTCGTGTTATAGTGTATGTTCCCCGATAACATCGAAACTATCGAACCAATAATTCGGTATTCTCCACCATTCGCAATAAAATACCAAACCTTATTTTCATAAAAGTGCACTTTATTTTACATGTCGTTTCATCGATAACTTTTGTTTATTTGCAATATTGTATTTTTAAATATATTGAAACCAATAAATATTAGGTCAATTGATGTTAGTGTGCAATGACGTCACGTTTCAATAATCTCATACAAAATATATGGAAACGTTCCTTTTGGACAGTTCATAAAAAGTGCGTCAACGATTATAATCATCGGTCATTTTGGGTCTAAATTTCAAGATATCATAGTTTTAATAATTGATAATTACAATAATAAGGGACATGACGACTCCGTCCCCCGCTAGTGGTATTAGTTTTATATTAGTATCATCGGTGCAGTTAGTTTTAGAATCGTCTAATGACTAAATAGCGAGGAAACCCGCTCCGAGTAAGCATTTGCGATGGTGAAATAGGTGCCACACCTTTGTTGCCAATATGGCCCACTGCAGGCGACTATTAGGGCTTATCTATCCGCGCTAGTCACCGGATGTAGTGTTTTACTATGAGACTAATTTAATTGGAGGCGTTCGAAGTTTGTTTTGTATACAATTAATATAATATATAATTTAATATATATGTTATATATTTTATATAATAAATAATATGTTAAAGTGTTTTTTTAATACTATAGTCCACACTTATAGGATTCCATGGCATTCAAATCCGTGGCAAACTATTAGTTAGGTGCCACTTATGTTTGTCCCTGAATTTTTATTTCTTATACCAGTGTTTATCTTGTTCGATGTCCGTATCCAATTTTTAGCTTTTACCTTAAAACAACTTCCACCCCCCAATTAAAACTTTGACCATCTCCAGGTTACCATTTAACACCATCAAATGTCATCAAAACTCAATCAGCCGTTTTGGCGTGAAAGCGTAACAAACTGAGAGTTACTTTAGAATTTATAATATTAGTATGGATAATGGGTCTTTTAATATTTTAGTCTATTTTAAATAGGACTAATCTATATGGATTTTATTTACTTATTGATCAATACATTTTATATCGCTGTTTTTTTAAAACTTACCCAGATTCTAATAAACGTTTTTTAAATAACGTTACACATGTATGTTGAAACCGCTGTTAAAAGATAACAAGTGCCAAATGAAAATGGAAAAGAAAACGCACAGCACAGACCAAACAAGTTCCCGCCTTTTATTTTTCTCGACTGACATTTAGAAAAATATAGTGATTTTTCGCTATCCCATTTCCGATACAATGCTTTCGTCAGAGTTGAGAATGGCCGTGGGTAACACGTATTATTTTATGGGTTATAGATCTTACAAAATCTATTATCTCGGTCTGGCTGATATCTCGCATATACATGCTGAGGTCAATATCATCGTCGTTTATTATATAGTGGTAGGTATACTGTACAATATATGGGAATGCATGTAACTTGTCTTGCTAAAGCTTATAAGGCACAAAGTAACACAATAACAGCATCTGTAAAATAACGCTTAAAATTACGCAACATCATTACATTCGCAGATAGAAGATTCCCTGGGACCTTTCAGTGTTAGAAATCATATTTTTTTATTGCCATAATTGCTACACATTTTTAAATTACTTACGGCTATTGAAATTGGCCTTTCGTGTGGATATAAAATTACGCAAAAAAACTATTTAAAAAGATTTGACTTAGTCCAAGTGTCAGAAACGGAATTCACAAGGCCTGGTCTGGTATCTTACAGAAAGCATGATTTCATTATCACGATTAGTGGTTTATAGAAATTCACAGTACCTACAACTACTGATATGAATCAAGTTTCAGCTGGTGACTCTGGAGTATATGAGAGCCATTGAAACCTGGATTCCATCATATAAACGACTATCAATATACTGAGGTAATGATAACTGTTCTAATCTAAGACGGTTAATAACATCTCGGTGTTAGGCAGGGAACGTCATATCGCCGAGACTGTTCAAATTACACTGGAGGATCTTTAAAACCTTTTGAATAGATTGAAATGGGCTTCAAGGTGATTGGAAAGTTTAAAGAAAGTCATTGTCATCGTGGTAGTCTTGGAAAGAGCTTCATCATGATCATCATCTTTCTGCAGTTAAATAAAAATGCTAGGCGTAAATTTGTATTTGAATTAGCAATGCATCCTACTCGTACATACGACTGAGTACAGAGAAATACAGCGGAAATTGTTTTAATGTTTGACAATTTACGACTTGCTTAAGGGCGAAAATTATACTTTTCGCAAGTCGTCAGTCCCGCAAGCGTAGAAACGGGAACTACGGCGCAAAATGGGATGCACCTATGTCCAGTATTGGGCTGCGATAGATAAACTAGATCTTGAAAATGAGCTCAAAGTAACATGATATTATCATAAATAGATGATTAACTTATTTCCAAATTAGCTCTTTACAATATAAAATCGATAGCGCAAAGGTTGTGCTGTTAAGATGACGGCATTTTACATCAATTTTAAGATTGGTACGCTAATTACAGTTGAACGCTTATTAAATTTTGCTTTGCAATTTTCTATGGTCTAACAGATGATGATTATCAATGGTGTTGCCAACGACAATAAAAGAAAATGTCACCATTGTTACGCTTACCGCTCTTATTGCGTGATGTAATAATAGTAAGCCATGGAGACGAGCGGCGTGACTTCTAACTTCTAGTGACAAGATAATTTCGACATTTTAGTTAAGTTATTGCGTGAAAAGTACTTCATTATTAAAACTTTATCTAATATTCGATTTAGTAACTGACGTAGATAAGGCATTGTGATGACATTGATAACTTTAAAATTCTTCTATTTCTATTTTTACAAGAATTGGAATATAAAGCTATGTATTTCTTATTTAAATTGGTACTGATTGAATTATGTCACAATATCCATTTTTGAAACAGGTCCGCTTTTATTGTACCTTTTACAGCTTTGCCGGTAGTTTGCAAGTACTTGACAAGGAGGAATCTGTACTCCTATATGGATAATATTATATATATAACCACTGCATGAGGTTACCTTTTCTTCTTTTCTGGTTGCATCTGTTGGTATTATATCTTTGTTAAATTAGAATTTATAAATTTTAGATGGAGGTATGGATCTACATTACAATATGAAAAACCGTAAAGAAATGGATTAGATCGTAAACCTTCGAACATGATACTATAAATTACATATTGAAAAATTAATAACTTCCGTGATTTTTTATTCAAATGAGGTTACCAACCAACTGATATTAAATAAGCTGATCCTACTTATTATAGTTTTTCGAAAATATACCACTAGAGGTATATTTTCGAAAATTAATAATTAATAATATTATAAATGTGAAAGTATCTCTGTCTGTCTGTTACGCTTTCACGCCTAAACGGCTGAACGGATTTCATTGAAACTTGGTATGGTAGTAATAGTAGGTATCCTAGAATAGGTTTTAGGCTACTTTTTGTCCCGTTTTCACCCCCCACTTCCCTAAAATGGGGGTTGGAAGTTTGTATGGAACATTCCGCAACTTTTGTAGTACGACGCTGAAATTTGGTATGCGGACTATTTGTCAGAAACGAAAAAATATGGCATATTTTATTTTTCAAAAATTCACCCCCAAGCCCTTCAAATAGGGGAGGAAGTATCATATCCAATTTTTCGCAGTTTTAAGGTAGATTTTATTGAAACTTGGTATGTTGATAGAAAGTAACGTAGAATAGGTTTTAGGCTACTTTTTGTCCCGTTTTCACCCCCCCCCACTTCCGTAAAATGGGGGTCGGAAGTTTGTAGGGAACATTCCGCAATTTTTGTAGTACGACGCTGAAATTTGGTATGCGGATTATTTGTCAGAAACGAAATAATATGGCATATTTTTTTTCAAAAATCCACCCCAAACCCTTCGATTAGGGGAGGATTATCATATCCGATTTTTCGCAGTTTTAAGGTTGATTTTATTGAAACTTGGTATGTTGATAGAAAGTAACCTAGAAAAGGTTTTAGGCTACTTTTTGTCCCGTTTCCACCCCCTACTTCCCTAAAATGGGGGTTGGAAGTTTGATGGAACATTCCGCAATTTTTGTAGTACGACGCTGATATTTGGTATGCGGACTATTTGTCAGAAACGAAAAATACGGCATATTTTTTTTCCAAAAATACACCCCAAACCCTTCAAATAGGGGAGGAAGTATCATATCCAATTTTTCGCAGTTTTTAATGTAGATTTTATTGAAACTTGGTCTGTTGATAGAAGGTAATCTAGAATAGGTTTAGGCTTCTTTTTGTCCCGTTTCAACCCCCCACTTCCCTAAAATGGGGGTTGGAAGTTTGTATGGAATATTCCGCAATTTTGTAGTACGACGCTGAAATTTGGCATGCGGACTATTTGTCAGAAACGAAAAAATATGGCATATTTGTTTTTTCTAAAAATCTCCCCAAAACCTTTAAATAGGGGAGGAAGTATCTTATCTGATTTTCCGCAGTTTTCAAGGTAGAAAGCTAAAAATTGGTATGAGGGCTTTAAGTCACAAACAATAAAACTTTCATTTTCTTTTTTCGGAAATCGGCCCCAAAAGCCTTAAAAGAGAGGGGAAGGGGGATATTATACCGGCCTTTTTTCAGTATTTTATATATATATATTAGAATTTATATATATATATATTATCCTCGGCCCAAGTTTAAAGGTTTTGGGATTAAATGTCTAAAAATATATATATATATTTTTTCCACTTCCTCTGCGGCGGCTTCTTGAAAAAAGAGTTCATCATAAAGAGTCCCTCTTTTTCCATGAAATCGGCCAGCCGCTGTCCCCTGGGTTCCGGTGTCCAAATCCTATTGCCCCACTTTCACTCACAACCACTTCGAATGCCCAGCCTGCGTTGAAGTCCTCATAACGACCGTAAAGTGTGTCTTGGAGGTATGCATTGCTCTGCTGATATCATATACATAGCTCCACTTCTCGTCGGAGGTGCGATGAAGTCGGTGCGTAAACCTGTACACCTTCAGCGCATAGCGCTTGGTGATTCTTAGTACAGGTAGCTACCCTAGCTGACACACTTTCTCAATCTCACGATGTTGTTGATAAGAGACTTATGGACGAGAAACCCGACACAATCACCTGGGCACTGACATCTGGTCGCCTCACGGTAGTAAAACAGGTTGCGGATTTGCAGTATTGTGGTATGCCTCCCCCTCGTCTTCGGACTTCACACAAACCTATTATGTCCCAATGCAACCTGCCTAACTCCGTTTCTAGCTCTAATAGCTTTTCGTCAGTCCAGTGTGCGCGTGTTATATGTTGCCAGTTTTAATGCCGTTGTTGTTTCTTTAGGTAGCCGGATCTCTGCCGGAGATTCTTAGCACCCGCCCCCCGCCGTAACCGGGCCGCTACCGTAGCCGGAATAGCGGGCCGCCGGGGACTAGGGGCCAATTCTTACCTGTGTCTTCCATTGGGGGAAATGCCATACTCACCCACGCTTGGCAGGCGGGTTGGTGAGCGCAGAGATACGCCAGTACCTAAGTGATGCTGCTGCCCACACTTGGTGGGAAATATTTCCTCTGTCGCCTTCTACGAACCCTAGAAGATAGGGGTGGTGAAATCGTATTCTAGTCTGCCGTCACACACGGATGCATGCCTTGCTGAGAATTATAGACCATCACGCTATTGAGCCACATTTACAAGTTGTTCTCCAGAGTCATCACGAACCGTCTCGCGCGTAGGTTTGATGATTTCCAGCCCCCGAACAAGCCGGGTTCCGCAAAGGCTTCAGCACCATAGACCACATACATACGCTGCGGCAGGTTATACAGAAGACTAGAGAGTATAACCGGCCATTATGCTTGGCGTTTGTGGACTATGAGAAAGCCTTTGATTCGATCGAGACTTGGGCTGTGCTTCAGGCCCTCCAACGGTGCCATATTGACTTTCGCTATATCGAAGTATTGAGATGTCTGTACGAGAGCGCTACTATGTCAGTCCGTGTACATGAAGAGCTTACACAACCTATCCAATTGCACCGAGGAGTGAGACAGGGAGACGTTATATCTCCGAAACTGTTCACAGTTGCGTTGGAAGATATGTTTAAGCTGCTCGATTGGAAAGGACTTGGCATCAACGTGAATGGCGAGTACATCACTCATCTTCGATTTGCCGATGATATAGTAGTCATGGCAGAATCCATGGAGGATTTAAGCACTATGCTCGAAACCCTAGACGGAGCTTCTCAACAGGTGGGTCTTAAAATGAATATACCGATATCAGTTGGAAGTTCTGTCCTCGAAGTTGTTGACGAATATGTGTACCTGGGACAGGTAGTCCAAATGGGTAGGTCCAACTTCGAGAAGGAGGTTTCTCGTCGAATCCAATTAGGATGGGCAGCGTTCGGGAAGTTAAGGCAGATCTTTTCGTCCAAAATACCTCAGTGTCTCAAGACGAAGGTCTTTGACCAGTGTGTGTTGCCAGTTATGACATACGGAAGCGAAACGTGGTCGCTCACTAAGGGCCTCTTGAATAGACTCAAGGTTGCTCAGCGTGCTATGGAGAGGGCTATGTTAGGTGTCTCCCTACGCGATAAAATCCGAAACGATGATATCCGTAGGAGAACTAGGGTGACCGACATAGCCCAGAGGATTAGCAAGTTGAAGTGGCAGTGGGCAGGGCACATAGTGCGTAGAACCGATGGCCGATGGGGCGGAAAGGTTCTCGAGTGGCGTCCACGTAACGGAAAGCGAAGCGTAGGCCGACCCCAACCAGATGGACGGATGATCTGGTTAAGGTGGCGGGTAGCAGATGGATGTCAACTGCAAGGGATCGGTCCGCGTGGAAATCATTAGGGGAGGCCTTCGTTCAGCAGTGGACATAATTGGCTGTAATGATGATATGATGATGATGATGATATTTATTTTTTCGGAAAATGACCCGTTTCGGAATTTGTAAAATCTTCCCCCTAACTGTAGGTTTACATTTTTGTAACATTATATTATATATAATATATAATATATATATATATATATATATATATATATAATATATAATATTATATATATATATATTTATATATATATTAGACATTTAATCCACCTTTAAACTTGGGCGAGGGATTCCTATGTATATGATATATGTATAATATTTTTTTACAAGTTTTAAACAGTTTACAAGGTAGAAAGCTAAAGTATGATGGCTATTTGTCATGAACAATTATCTTGCTTATTGAAGTTTTTGCAAATCGGCCTTAAAAAGAAAAAGAAGAAGCAGTGTTAGTTTTTTTTTTTTGTTGTTACAGAATTGTTTTCGTTACAGGAAGTGGAGCCATCAACTTTCCTGGTAACGGAACAGATAATTTTTGTTATCCCGAATTAACGCGGGCGAAGCTGCGGGCACAAGCTAGTAATATATGAGAATATTTCACATCATCTCAGCTCATTAAACGTCCCCACCGAGGGGCACGAGCCTACCCGTAAAGGGTGTTAGGCATGAGAGAGAGAAATGGGAACATTTGATTAAAACTTATTTATCAAATCAAATTAAGGGAAAAGTTCTCATGAACAAATGCCGTATATGTAAACATATAACAGTCCTCTAATATGATTTCCAATTCTTGAAATGTTATTCGAAACTTAGGTCTTCAATTAAACTTTATTCAATACTTCGTCGAACTCACAACATTTCTGGGTGCTAAGTACTTATGTTATCGATAAAAACTTTTGAACAGAAATGGTCACTTTCAAGTTTGATTACGCGAATAATATCCTCGAAACTCATTTTAAAACATTAACTTTATAAACGAAATAATAACATTGGAATCATAAGATATGGCAACATTTTATTCTATTATTAATTTAAAACAATGTTTAAGTAAGATTCATATTATGCGGCAACCAAAGTTCTTCTCTTAAATCGATATTTTTAGTTCCCTTCATCCAAGGCCGAAAGGAGATTGAGATTTAGTCTTAAATAGTAAAGACCTCTTGTTGCACTAGACGACCCGTAACCCAACACTGCGTATCGTCTTGATCGCACATGTTCTTTTGGAACTGCTCCCAACTATCACAACGGACACCGACGAATGACTTTGGTGTTTTATACTTTCTAAAACAATTGAGCCGCTCTCAAATGTGCACGACGGATAAAAACATCCGGTTGTCCCGGCCCGCCGCCATTGATGTAAAAGTCCGAGTGACCCAACGGCTCAATGACTCCTTGCATCAATCTGTTCGAGTGTACTACATCAACATAATTAGCATCCGTTCTGTCTAGTCTTTGATCGCTGAACGCGTACGAGAAACAGGGCCCAGCCGGATCCAAGCCGTAATACGGCCCAAGTTGTGCTTTTTGTACTGGCGGAAGTATTTACCAGCCAGCCGGCGATGTGTGCGCCGAGGCTTATGCCGAGCAAGTGGAAGTCCTCAGCGTTAGCACCGAAATTCTCCAAATTGGCCAGCAAGTTTGCTAATCTCTTACCAGCCAGTCGGGCGTTATGGACGGACAGGATGTACCATTTGTTTATCATTTCCTCAGCATCAACCAGCAACACGTTAAACATTTTCTTCTCATTATATGCTGTGCCAACTCAAGAGGCACGGCTGATTGTGAATTATCTTTATATCCATGTATTATTATTTTTGTTTGTTTTTGTAATATCAAATATGGCTTGTTGGGTAAGTGCTATGTAGGCAGAGTCTATTGGAATGCTTTCATGTGCTCCCCATCCAAATAGATTATTTTCATCGTTTTTATTAAGTCAGTTTGGTCGTTTTTGGAGTTAATATCGAAGATCCATCAAGCTCTACCTGGAACAAAATAACTATTTTATATCAAATATTGGAGAGAAAGGTTTTTTATGTGCATGTTGTTGAGTTTTTAAATGATATATAATATAATATAATAATAATATTTATTTATTCAGACACATGGTCCATTGGTTAGTACAAAATTCTTATATAATATATTAGTAAAACAAATTAGACGATTAATTAAATTATTTAACATAATAATACATCCGCATTTGGGTTAATAAGGGCAGTTATCCAGTGCCTTAGTAGGACACTGTCCCACTTGTGAATGTTAGGACCCTAAGAATGCTATTGGGACTGCCAAGCATTCTGTTCTTATGGACATAATCTTTTTCCTAACACCGCATGGAAGCCGTCTAGCTGTGTGTGACAAACATGCCAGACGCACTGCAATATATTAACGAGAGATCAAATTAAAGAAGTCAGATTCTTGTTATTATTACTTTTAAATTAGTTAATATTTATGTTTATGGGGCTCATTGATGTGGACTGTTGCCTTCCGATTGGAAGGTGCAGGTTAAATCCCGTACGTGATCTGAATCTTATGGTAAAAGAAAGCATCGTGAAGAAATGCGCACGCTGAGAGGATTCAACGGTTGTGTGTGAAGTTTAAGCCTAATCATCTTTTACGGGTGGGCTCGTGCCCTGCGCATGATTTTTCGTAAGATGTACGTTTAAGGGCTGCTGCATTATCTAGTGCTTCAGTATGCTCGTGTATGCAGGGGTATGCATTTCCCCGGGTAACTTTCGGAGGGTAATGTAATCGGTATTACTAGGTGACAGACTCAGTATGTCGTCTAGGTAGGCACCTCCGTAGTGCTAGATATCGTCGTATGAAATATGAATGTTTTGCACTTCTGTGTTTTGGGATGAATGCAGAGGGCACTGTAGTAATATTACCGAGTTTAGAGACCTAACATCTGTCGTCTCGGGTGTCGGACGTAGAGCAGTGTTGACGGAAAATAATGATTCATCTGTCATGGTCATGTGTATTACCAACAGGTGAGCGCACTGACTGCCCCGTTCACTAATAACATAAAAATGTCTACCACTTATATAATGTTGCCGTACAAAAATATGTGTGCATGCACAAGTCTGTTTGTGTAGATCTGTGTATTATCTTTCTTTAACTAGTTTTTACGAAAAGTATATAATATTTGTCTGTGTTAACACCCAATATTAGACTAGACTTCAGGCTTAGCTTGGGGCTAGATCGCGCTGTGTTAGTGTTTAGAGATATTAACTTATTCATACGAATCGTGGACTATAAAACAATCCCATTACAACGAGTTTTTTTACAGTCGAATTTACTGTGCTGATTTCATTTACATCTAATTACATAATCGGCTGACAAATATTACCGAAACTACTTTTGTATTGATACGATTCATTGAGTGAAAATAGTGATGTAGATGTAGATTACATTTAACCAAAATTTTAAGTGTAACCAATAAAAGCAGAAAATCCTTCTTTTGGTCAATAGGGCTCTAAGCCGGCGAGTATAACGAAAATATTGATGAATGTGGAAGACATGAATAGTTTATGTCAGAATCTTTACAAATGTAATAATGGCTGTATGGGTGTAAATGGTTTTGGCTTTTTAACCAAAATTTTTAATAAACTAATTGAAACGTCGGTAATAATTATATATTATTACTGAATTATATTGTAACAAGTCAGCAAAATCAAAATTTCTTTTGTGGGATCATATATCAAGCCCATTTAAAGAACAAAAAGGAAATAATACCTACTTATCTTATGAAATAATCAAATCGACCTTCAAGATTTACCTATTTAATTACGTATAGAAATGTCAATAATGAGCAGTAAATTGAACACTATATAAATATACGCGGAAAAGGCAAGGTACATATGTTTTTATATAAACAAATTCTGAAAATTATCTAAATCCACACGACCGGCCTAGTAGGGCAATTACTGAAATTACAACAACTGTTTGTATACTGAATGCATTACAATATTCAAATGTTACTCACATGCACCGGAAAGCCTGGCATAAACAGTTTCGGCAAAGGTTAGATCTGCATCGGCGCGACGGACGCGCTGAGCCGTAGCCCTCACAGTCACCAGCTGACAAATAATCACAACGAGAACCAATGTAGTGTAGTGGTGCATGGCCAGAGCCTCGACCGCTAAAACGGTCACTATGTCACTGCCCGCTAAGAGAAAGGCTACCGACGCGTGAAACGCAGGGATACCTAGGTGGGGGGTTATCTGGTGCGAAATACAACCGTGCTCTACAATCTCCATGGATCGGTCACACTTGATCATGCGAGTTTATTGTCTGTCGCTTTTGCAATGACCGAGACTATGAATACAATATCATCGGTAATAAAATTAAATGGTGTGGCTCGTAAATAATTTGAACGTGCTTTTTATGTTTCCATTGAAATCAAATAAGTAAAACTTATTGATTTTTGCAACAAGTTGCCAGAAGGTAATGACAATACCAAACCTATTCGCATTAAAAACCGAACAAGAGTGTTGCAATTATATAATTGATAAATTATTAAGAATGGTGTCATATTTTTGTGTTGATTGAAACTAGACGTGATCTAAAACTCACATCAAAATAAAAAAAATAGCTTGCTATACAAAACCTAAGCTTTTGTGCAGTTATAATAGATCTACTGTTGCGCTGGAAGTAGCACTAATCCCTTATGGAAAGGTAATTTAAATTTAGGAGTGAGAAGAGATACGATTTAGATGAGAATATACGAATCACAATCTTCATGAAATGTACTTCGCTATGAATGGAAAAACATCTGATTCCACCATAGCATAGTTTTCCTTAAACATTATTTTACACGAAGCAAACAAGCTGTTGCTCCATTACCTGTTATCTGTAAAATAAATCTTAATGATGGTGATAATGTGCAAAACAAATATTTTATATAATACATATAATAATAGCTGAAACTTTCGTGGATGAAATATAACTTTTGTCAGCATTGATCGTGTTGCGTAATCTTTCACTACTATCAAATATTTTTAATAACATGATAAATAACAACTTCTAGGTTTCAGTTGACCAGGAAAAGTAATATCTATTTTATTTTTAAAATAAAATGATGGTATTTAAATTAACTTTCCTTTTCCTTTAAGGAACCTCTATAGTTTCCGTTTTTGCCATTTGGCTACTAGTCCGAGACCCGGGCGTATAAAAGTCCTATAGATCAGACACATGATCAATATTTTGAATATAATCTGAGAAACCATAGAATTAAAGGTCGACCCCTGAAAATGCCTGATTTTGTGCGCATACAAAATTATGACCTCACTTCCGGTTGTGATTCCAGGCATTGAAAATGAAAATAAATATTCAGTAACACTTATGAAGTTCAAATGAAGCTACCACTGGTTCGCTATCGCTAATGAAGCTACCATTGTTATTATAACCCTAAGATACATAAAAAATAACGGGAAAATAGGATATTCGATGAGCAGAATTCAGTATTCAAAGGTCGACAAGCTCAATTCATTCGCGAACGTGAGTCGCCCACAATCAAACAAAGGTATGTCCTTTCATTGTGATCGACTCACGTTCGACTTTACGGAAACCTACAAATGGGTGATTTCGGAAAAAAAGGAGACTAGTATATTCAGTAATTTACGGTCACACCCTCCGTTTTTAAATACAGCTGTTCCAAACTATTATTGTTAATAGCGGATATGTGTACCAAGTAGGCGACCTTATAAATAAGAATCTCCCATGGGAAAGTGTTATATACTCTTTTCTTATTACCTAGCACAAATGATACGTTAACGTGTTGCTAGGAGTAGGCTGAGCACATCGCAGATAAAATATTAAAGTACGAACGTAAAATATGAACGTCAAACGTGTCCTATTTGATAAGTTGGCGAATATCTGACGTAAGTACTCGTGCAAACTGTCCTAGTATCTTATAATATCTAAGTGAGATTTCCTACCTTTCACTTTCCAAAATATTTAAAATTTCGGTTCAGAAAGTCTTTAATTCTTGTTAATATTATTAATATTTTCGAAAATATTCATTAAAATCATATACTGTAAGGACCATATAGAAATATATTAAATTAACAATGTATTAAAGGTATTTAATTTGATAAGGACGAATGCTGTATTGTTTAAAATCGCTTTGACAATTTGCCATTATTCGTTGTAGAAAGTGAATGACAAAAAAAATTGTGGGATATCTATAAGAGTTACATATACCGTGTATAATACTTTGTACATTATTTTGATAAATTTCGTAGGGTTCAAAATGAAATTATTTACAACATCGCATTGAAACCTCAAAAATAACAGTATTTTCCTATTTCTTAATTGATATTTTTACACATATAAACATTTGTCTTGAACCCTCTATTAAAAAAACCTCATCAAAATCCGATGTGTACTTTTAAAGATACAATGAAGAACTGCGCGGCTTGTAATAGTAAATTAAAAGACGATGATTATTTAGAATGCGTACGATGCGCCGAAGTTTATCACTGTCCTTGTTTGAATTTATCGTCAGAGGAAGCTACACGGATTAAAAACGACACCAAATTCAAGTGGATGTGCCCAAATTGTAGGAGCAAGCAACCAAAGGGCGATAATTCAAACAAATTAGTTCGTCCATCCACGCCTACCGGTTTGGCAGATATAACTTTTTATGTTACTCGCCGTAAGGTCCAATCTAAGTTGGACGTGGAGCAAGCTTGTACTACTCGGACTTCGGATTTTGTTACTCGCTGTGATATCCAAATAATGATTTCTCAAATGATTTAAAAAGTACAATGAATGACCGATTTAAGGAAATCAACTACCAGCTCAATGGATTTCAGGTTTCTTTATCATTTTTGAGCGAGCAGTTTGATTTATTAAAAATAGACATTGATAAACACAACACGGACATCAAACAATTAAAATCAGAAAACGAGTTTCTCAGATCAGAGGTGGCTTTGCTTTCGGGTCGAGTCCGTCAAATGGACCAATTGTCTCGATCTAGTAACTTGGAACCACAGACATCCGAATATACAATTAGACTGGACAAGCCGTCAAGTTTATAGGCAGTCCCAGTGTCGCAATTTTTTTTCGGTTCTTACCTGTGAAAAGTTATTATATTTCTTGGTAAATTTACTGATTCAAAAAAACGGTAATTTCTTCTAATATTCCTGCGTCTTGACTCGTCTCACAGAGCGTAAACTGGCAGCCAGTGTATGCTCGTTGAGCTTACATTTGTCGCACTTTAAACGCGGCTTGCCCCATCGCCTGTATTGGGAAATCTGTGCTTGGAACTACAATGTGTTCCGGAACATAAATCGGAAAATGTTACATCGATCGTTAGACAGCTTAGGAGTGTCATCAAATTTCGGATAAATGATGGCGATATATCTTATTGCTCTCGAATAGCTAAGTCTAATCCAGTAGCTAATCCACTTAACGCCCTCGTTCTATTTTGGTGAAGTTCAACACGCCACGTTTCAGAGACTCCGTATTAGCTGCTGTAAATAAATATAACAAGGATCACCCGAAGGATAAATTGGACTCTAGTGCATTGGGCCTGGATGATAGGAAGACACCGATATTTGTTTCCGAAAACTTGACAGTAGTAAATAAAAGCTTGCACGCTGCGGCGCGTCTGCGCGCCAAACAGCTAAACTATAAATATGTGTGGGTACGTGGCGGACGTGCGTATGTGAGAAAATCCGAAGGGGCGGATGCTGTTTTCATACGTAAAATGGACACGATTAATAGTCTTAAGTAATTTAATTGCTTTTTTTTCTCTTGTTTTATCAAGCGCTGGTTTTAAAAGCTGTAAATTCACAGAAAAAAATAATATTTATTTTCAAAATGTTAGGGGATTAAGAACTAAGACTATTGATTTTTATTTAAATGTTTTAGCTTGTGATTATGACATACTTATACTATGTGAGACATGGCTGGCTGATGACATATTGGATTCAGAATTATTCACTGACAAATATCTAGTGTACAGGCGCGACCGGAAGAGTGGATTGTTTCACCGCGGTAAATCGGGTGGGGGCGTACTGATAGCGGTATCCATACATTTGTCTTCTTTTCGCCTTTCAAGTTATGAGAGTGGGTGTGAAGAGATCTGGGTTCGTATGGAAATTCGTAATATGATAATTAACAAGATAGAAAAACTGGTAATATGTGGTGTCTACCTTCCTTTACCGATACAAAATTATATTTTGGATCCTTATTTGGATAATGCTAATCGGGTTTTAAAAAAGGTTGATAAAAATTAATTGTGGGCGATTTTAATTTGGGTGGCATTGAATGGACGAAGTTTACTATATTAAGTATTATATAAATTTGAGTAGTGGTAATGTTTTAATATTCTGTATTATCTGATGATAAGATTAGTACTAAGATTATTGTAATAGATAAAATCTTTGGCGAATGTGGTACACGGTAAAGTTTGTAAAACTTATGCTGTACTTCATAATCATATTGCTTAAATGTTTGAATGAAATGTTAAAAAATAAATCTTGTGTCCAGAGAAAAAAATCTAATTCCGCGTTAAGTTGCAATAATAATAAAAATAGTCTTTATGAACAGAAGCTCATAGATTTTATGTCATTAAATAATTTGCAGCAGTTTAATGGAGTTAAAAATAATAAAGATAGAATTTTAGATCTCGTCCTTTCAAATATTTCAGTTTGTAACGTAAAACTTTGCATTTCACCAATATCCATTGTTGACAGTCATCATCCACCACTAGAATTCCAATTGAACTCTCACTCAAATCCTAGTACTTTACATCCCAACACAAAGGCTAGGTTTAAGTTTCTGAAAGCAGACTACTGTAAAATTGTCGATGAGTTGAGATCAGTTTCCTGGGATGAAACATATGCCAAATATCATAATGTCGACAATATGGTTGAAGCATTTTACGGCATTCTTTATGAGGTAATTGAGAGACTAGTACCGAAATCAAAACATATCTAACACAGTTATCCAGCATGGATATGTATATGGTATATGGTAATGGCTTAATCCGTTTATTGCGAGAAAAAAATAAGTATCGTATACGCTATTTAAAGTATAAGAACCCTCTAGATAAAACTTCTTTCTGTATTCTGAAGGACAGATGTACGAAATTAACACATATTAATTATAAAAGCTACATAGCCTCCATTGAATCATCTATTACTTCGAATCCTAAATTATTTTGGTCGTTTATAAAACAAAAACGCAATTTTGCCAGTTCATATCTTTCTACTTTGCATTACGAGAACACATCAGCATGCACTGGGACAGAAGTTTGTAATCTTATTTCTCATCGGTTTATAGCCCAAGTAATATTTCTACGTCGCAACCACAAACAAATAGTATAAAGACTAATGACCACAGTTCCTCCATAACACTTGGTAACTTTTCACTTAGCAGAGATGCGGTTGAAAAAGTTTAAAAAGACTTGACTCTAGAAAAGGTCCTGGACCAGATGGCCTTCCTTCGTTTTTCGTATTAAAATGTTGTGAAGTCCTAGCGGAGCCTCTTTCTATAATCTACAACAAGTCGCTCGATGAAGGTGGGTTCCCTCAGGAGACAAGTCTGCTGTAGCCAATTATCGACCTGTGTCTATATTAAATGTCTTCGGAAAGGTGTTTGAGGCCCTTATTTACCTAATTTTATCTTGGCATGTTAAGCACATCTTGATACCTCAGCAACACGGATTTATTAAAGCCAGATCTACAGAAACAAATTTGGTGAGTTTTTTGTCAGACGTGGTGGATTTTGTAGATCTTAGGACACCTGTCGACGTAATTTATACTGATTTCAGCAAAGCGTTCGACAGGTGCAATCATAAAATCCTTATTAATAAACTTTCCCAATATGGTATCACAGGGAATATGTTGCATTGGTGTAGATCTTATCTTGCTGGTCACCCGTCAAAGGTTGTAGTGAACGGATATGAGTCCAGTTCGTTTGAGGCATCATCCGAAGTCCCACAAGGATCGCACCTAGGGCCCTTATTTTTCAATATTTACATCAATGACGTGGGGTCCTGTTTCCACCATTACAAATTTTACTTATATGCAGATGAACTTAAAATTGTAAAAAAAATTAAGACAGATGGAGACTGTGGTTTGCTACAATCTGATCTAGACAGTTTCACAGTGTGGTGTCGTATTAATGGTATGACCTTGAACATAGAAAAATGTAATTTCATACATTTTTCCCCAGGGAAAAGCTCCTATTTTAAATCATACAAATTGAACGATAGAGTGGTCAAAGAAGTTGATGAGATCCGCGATCTTGGTGTCCTTTTGTATAAAACACTCCAGTTTCATAAGCATGTCGATCAATTAGCAAGAAAAAACCTTAAAATGTTAGGCTTCATTATACGTAATTGTAGGTGTTTTAAAAAGGCTTCAAGCAAAATTGCTATTTTTAATTCGTTGATAAGATCTAACTTGAAATACTGTTGTGTGGCTTGGACTCCTTACGACGCTATTCATAAACTTCGCACTGAATCAATACAAAAACGGCATTTTTATGGCACCTGTCCTTTCAATGTGGAATGGCTAAACAACTTCCTTCATACGATTCTCGTTTAAAGCATTTCAAAATCCTTAGTCTTGACAAGAGAAGACAGATGCTGATTGATCAGATTGATCACCTATTCTTGTATAAGCTGGTTGGTGGACATCTGGATTGCTCAGGTTTATTGCAGAAAGTAAATTTTAATGTTCCATATAAAATAGCTCGTTTGTCGAGATACCTACCATTTAAGGCAAAAAGCTCAAAAAGTAATCTTGGTCATTTCTCTACTATTATCAGAATACAATCTCAATTTAGTCAATTTTCGCGCTCGTAACAACCCCAGTACAATATGATATGTCATTCTCACTGCGCAAATTTAAATCTTTGTTATTAGATGCATTTCGGTCCGGAAAATACGTAGGGTGTTCAACAAGTCTTGACGTGTCTGCAAACGCTATACGTAAGCCGTAACTTTTTGTGTTCATCAGTTAGTGTCGTCAATAACAAGTGTAAACACGTTTGTTTTACCTTGTTAAAGTTTCTATTTTAGTTAAAAACATTTTAGAAAAAAGTCGTAATGACGTCGTGGAGTAAACGAGACTATCGTGTAATTATCTGTTATAATTTCAAGCGCGGTTTAACTAAACAAGAATGTTTTGATGAGATGTGTTCTGTTTTGGTCATGAAGCTCCATCTATAAGAACCGTGGAACGATGGTATTTACAGTTAAAGCGTGGAGATTTTGAGCTAGATGACGACCCGCGACCAGGCAGACCTGCGGAAATTCAAGTGCCGGAAAACATAGCACGTGTGGAAAAAGCTATAAGAGAAGATCGCCGAATCACATATCGTCAATTAGAAGAACTCTTAAATATTCCTGTATCCTCTTTGCACAACATAGTGAAGAATCATTTAAGTGTGAAAAAAAATTGTACATTGTGGGTACCCCACTCTTTAAGTGACTTCCATAAACAACAACGGGTTGAATGGGCGCAATCTATGCTGAAACGATTTGACAATGGCCAATCAAAAAATGTGAATTCAGTTATCACTGGTGACGTGGGTATCAAACGTGGATTTACTACTACGATGTGCCAACTTAATCACAAAGCAAGATATGGGTCTTCGAAGACGAAGAGCAACCAATTCAAGTGTAAGTCAGTAAAGAAAAGAATGATGGCCGTTTTTTTTAACAAACAAGGCCTAATAAAATCAGTAATGCTAAGTGGACAGAAGACCGTTACTAGTCAATGGTACACTGAGATTTGCCTGCCTCAAGTGTCCGAAGAACTCCAAAATCGACGACCGAATTCGGGACTCCGCTCATGGTTCCTACATCACGATAATGCACCAGCTCATAGAGCTGGCGCATTATGGCTACTTCGCAATTTCTGAGAGTATCTGGTATAAAAGTACTTGACCACCCTCCCTATAGTCCCAATCTTGCACCCTGCGACTTCGGTTTATTTCCATTCGTGAAAAACAGCATGAAAGGGCGAAAGTTTTCTACTGAAGAAGATTTGGTTCGAGCTTTTCATGAAGAATTAGATTTAATTCATAAAGAAAAGTGGGAGGACTGAATAAATGAGTGGTTTGTGCGTATGGCTAAATGCATTAATTGTAACGGGGCTTATTTTGTAAAAGTATAGATATATGTAATTATACGACAGTATTTATTGAACACCCTACGTAGTTTTGTTTCAGACATAATTTAATTAAATTTTGTAATTGTTAAAATTGATGTAATATAAGTAATTTATTAAAAGGCATACATTAGTGCATGTCGTGGCAGCCTTTAAGTATAACAGCGATTTGTTATGTTACTGATAAGTTTAATTGTGAATGATATCAAACTCAAACTCTTATACTATGTGGTGATATGTCAGATTTTTGTTGTTCGTAAATACGAACGTAAGTAGGTGCCTATTCTCGTTTTTACCCAATTTATAGGCGTACCTATTTAAATCTGATCAATTTCTGGGAAATGATGCGCTTGATACAGAATTACAGGAACCATAACTGATGAGCCAAATTGGAAAAAAAAACTCAACATTTTTAGTATTTGAAGATTTAAAATGTTTTTATCTTTATGTATTTATGTTATCGCGATAATAAGATAGGTATACATCAATAAGATAGGCACAATTTTCAGAAATTTATCGCAGATAAAATATATTATATAAAAAAATTACTAAATTGTTATTCTATTAGCTAAAATTATTACACCACAAGCAAACCTAACCTTTGACACTTCGAAATAATGAGGGGATCGTGTGGGCGGTCTAGGCAATAGTATTCCAATAATTGCTTTCCGAATTTTACTGTTACAAAACATGTATGCATATCGATTGTGACAATGATGTTTCAATTTCGCCTAATATTTGTGAAAATTATGAATTGTTTGGTGCGATGCCATGTAAAGATTGTGGGGTAAGTGGCGTGACGGCGAATGCCCGTGGGCGGGTGGGCTGCGCGGTCTCCGCGCGCTGCCAGTAGCTAGCAGCCGCCGCGAAAGGCACACGTCTCGGCCATCTGTGGACTGTCGCTTCAGCGCCTCGGTGCCTCGACGCCTCAGCGCCTCCCCGCCGGCGCGGCAATAACAAACTCGCGCGTTGCCCTTGTAAACCATACCTGTGCTTGTAACACCTCAACACAACTCTTAACGTAAGTTACGCGCGAACCATGACTCGCTAGTTCATCCAAATATAAGTTTAAAATTTTGCTTTTTGTTTTGCTTTTTTATTTTTTGCTGTTTGTTGTTTATTGTTGCTTTTATTATTTTGGAATAAACATACTCATGATTGTGTTGCTTCATAAGTACTTTGAGAAAAAATACAGATTTTAAACATGTTAGATATATGTTGTATTTATATTTTTTCGCAGTCTTAAATTAATTAGGTCCTTTTATGTTATGATGTGAATTTGTATTTTAAGCAATGTATATATTGAAGGAGATATGGTAACTTATTGTATGTTACTTTTCAATAATGCAATGATTATATTTAGAATATCCTCGCCGAACTCAATAAGTCCTGCAAATATCCCTTACAAAAATTAAAATAGGTACCACCCTCAGTTATTATGTAACTTCGGATGGTGTAAAAGAATAAAGAATAAGAATAATGTATTTTTTATAACATGTATTTAAAAACTATCATTATTTCAGTAAGCAAATAAAAAATATTTTCAAAAGCTCACGTTCACAAAAGTTCATGATTATACATTTAAAATTTAATAAATATTAGTATTTCCAAAAAAATCTTATCACTAAATAGGGCTCTAAAGATAAACTATACTCGTTAAAAATATGGAAATATGTTTGGAAACTCTTTTAATTTCTTTCTCACTCTCTGTTCGAATTTTACCTGTAACCATTTTTAAAGATGAAAAGAAGGATCGATCAATTTACTTCAATGACGTAAGCACAAAGCCTTTTTAACAACTTCACCCGTCGGTTTTTATTTTTACCCATACCCTGTTTTGGTAACATTTGTATAAAGGACATACACGAACTGAATGTAAAGTGATATAATCATAAGGTTATAACACCCATAATTAAAATTTAACTCTTTAGCCGCCGGATATATAAACCGGACCGAATTGATATTCTTCAAGAATATTGGTTAAACAAGAAATTAGTATTTGCATCTTTATTTTTATCAGATAATAACGTTTTCGTTTATAACCGTGAGATGTTGTAGGTATTAAAACTATTTGAAATAAGAATGAATTTTTTCACTACACTGAAACGAGTAACATAATTTGAAAGATAAAGATATCTGACCAGTTATTTAAATGAACTGACAGAATGTGAACAATTATAAAAATCATGAAGGTTATTTTTATTACAGGACGCATTCAATAAATATCCTTCAGACTAAATTCTTGCCGGTTCTGGGTAAAGAAACACATTTATAAACGTATCATGTACTTACATATCAACTTTACCTTAATACAAACACACGTGTTTTCCACAAAGCTTTGCCAAGTTAATACCTTTTTTATTTATTTTCTGACAAAAAAAGGACAATCTTTTGTTGCTGTGCAATAGTTTTGCGACTGAATTGTAAAAATGAAATCAGCTTGGTGAACCTTTTCAAATTAGCAGGTTCATGAGATGCCAAGTTCAAGTACAAACATATAATTTTTAGGATTGAAGCTAAAGTAACGTTTAAATCTTGACAAAATTTCACGAGATTAAGAAAATAACCATTTAAGACAAGAACATTTGAGAAAAGGTCATCATGGTGCTAAAACGGCTGTGGTAATCTCAATAGTGCCCCCGCAAAGGCGAGCCAAGCGAAGTGCAAGGGCACTACCAACTTTTTTTGAACTCTCCTAGAAATGGTTTTCGATGTACATATAGTTCATATTCTCAGTATATGATGTCAATGATAAACTTATTAAACACACAAAGTCCCAATCAAATAGCTTTTATGCTTTAGTTTAGATTGTACCTAAAATACGCCTATTTCGTCACTGATAAACTGATGATCATCAAAATGTTTAGCTATTTCCTGAAGTGCTAAGTTTACAACCAACAAAAAATCCATAAACTGATGACTTTCACCCCCCTTTCCTAAAATGGAGGAGGGGGAATTTATATTTATATTTTACACAATTATTCTACAAATTTTACTTAAAATATGAATTTTACATTAGTCCGGTTAAGTAACTCGTAGTGCGAGTGGTTTAAAATTGTCTATTAGGGGGCCGTTCACAAAAAATCACGAAAATGTTAGACCAGTTGCAGTATGCAGACCTGTTTTCGGATCCCAAATTTGACAATTCGGCTAATTTCCAAGCATGTAAATATTTTTCTTTATTTATAAAATACCCTGAACTTCAGTACTAAAAGTGCAGATTTTTGTTTTTTGCCTTATATCTTAGAAAAAAAGGTAAACTTTATTCAATTTTCGTTCAAATTGCCTGTGAAACATGTCAATTTTCTACCAATATTTTACTTAAATTAGTCATGAAATTTATATCAAAATAATCAGCAAGATATGCTGAAAACTTTTTCATATTCATTTTTTTTTGTGACTAGTAAAATATTTTATAAAATACCATTTAAAACAAGTATATATTTCGGGGCGCCGACTGTACTGGGGGTCGTCGACGTCGGGTCTATGTCAAATTTTTCCCGGAGCTGTCAAACCCGATATTGTGTGATTCGTCTAAGTACATGGATAGGCCACGGGTTGTAACCTACTTAAGTGACTTACGTTTTAATTATATCGATTTTTTACTACATGTATATGAATAAAAAAATATCATATTTTAAATGTTTATGTGTCTGTCAGTCGGTTTGTTCCGGGAAATGTTTTAAACGACTGGACCCTTTTTTTAGCAGGTAGTTAAACTTAAATAAGTAAAGCTCACGCCTTGGTCCCAGAGGCATAAGCATAGATGTTTGAACGCCACTTTAGGATAAAAAATATCACATATCATAAAAACTATTAAAAATTACTTAAAAAAGAAATAGCGTGTAAATATTGAAATAAACATATGCGCAGCTATATTATAATAACTAATATTAACTATCCTGGGGAAGGACGAACCTTGAAATAGCAAATAATAATCAACTAGTCCATGCATTGTACTATAATAATATTTTTTTATTCAGATAACTACACAACAAATACAATTGCGTTAGTAATAATATTCCTTATAAAATATGTTAGTAACACATAGTAGTTTAAAAACTATTAAACAAAAGGTTGTTTTTGTAATTTCAGGGCTGGTTCAATAGGAAAAGCTATATAGATCATTAGGGCCTCTAGTTTTTTACCTCAATGGTGTGATTACGAAAGCAACACTATATACTACGATTGCAGTATTTGACACTTTTGAGTATTTCTCAGTTTATTTATTTAAATTTAAATTATTATTATTACTTTGATCATTATATTTTAACAAATACACTAACTCTAACGAGTAAACAGAAAATTTTGAAAATAATTTAGGTAACATTTTTATATAAGAATGAAAATATATAAGAACTTTGTGACTGTGTACAAAGACTGCTTCTGGAATATGCCTACCTTATCCGATTTTCACGGAACCGGCCAACACCTGGCCGCAGCCTATTCATAGTTTCCACCATCTGCTTATATTTTTTACCAGTGGAAAGCAGCCACTATCAGTCAGTCGCGCTAGCTAAACGGCCTCTTAAGAAGGCGTGGCATATAATATGAAATATTAATGTTTCATATAATAGAAACATTAATATTTCATATAATAGAAAATATATATACATCCATAAATAAGTCATTATTTAAAGTTATATTCTGTGATTTATTAAGAAGTTCACAAAAACACGAATATGTAAGATTTCAACACTCAGATTCGGTACCATATTAACTGCATTATGTGACAAATACTTGAAGAGAATAGTTTATGTAGTCTTCTTCAATGATAGAAGAACAGAATTTTGATATATTGCTCGGTTATTTTGTAATCATCATTTTTCGAACATATTTTTTGGTAAAATTACGCGGAGACCTGTTGTTGAAGCTCAAATTTGTTCATATGGCTCAATCTATATCCAGCATGTAAATATTTGCTTCTTGTTTTGAATACTTCGAATCTCATGAGTAGAATAAGAACAGATTTTCGATTTATGCCTTTTTACCTAAAGAAAAGATTAACTTTGTTCAATTTTCTACCAACCTTAACTTAAATTAGTCATTAATTTTTTATCGAATGAACCTGCAATACTTCGGTGGCTGATGGTGTGGACCGTTGCCTTCCGATCGGGAGGGCGCAGGTTCAAATCTCGCCACGTGCCTGTGTTTTTGAAATATATGTATGTTATCCGATGCTCTTTCGGTAAAGGAAAATTGCGAAGAGATTCAAATGTTGTGCGTGAAGTCGGCCAACTCGAACTGGGCCCGCGTGGACGACTAAAGCCTCCTACCCTTTACGGGGAAGGCTCGTGCCTCTCGTGGACGGATGTTTAATAAGCTGATGAAACATGCTTGTAATGTTTTCAAGTTTGTCACCACCAAAATATTTTATAAAAGAATCAATTAATAGGGAAGGAAATAATAATTTTAGCACCAACGGCGGCAACTATAGAAGAATCCAATTTGCATTACTCCTACTACTCACATGGCTTGCACAATTTGTAGTTGTAGATGATCTGTCAACGTGAGGAAATAAATAGTGTTTTTTTAAACTCGAAATTATTCCAATTATTTTATGAAAAACTTAAACAAAGCTCAAGTATGTCCCACTTTATCCGTATGCCTAGCATCGCTACCCGCATGTCGAGGTAGATAAATTGAACTTCTTAATTACGCGTTCATAACTATCTATAAATATAAACCAGCTGACATTTAAATGAACATCATAACATTATTAATTATGACATTATTTTCTCCCAGCATATCAATTAGAATCATTATTAGTTAGTCGTACTATATACAGAACGCTATGGTGTGACGAGAAGAAGCTAATATGTGAAATGTCAGTAGATATTTATTTATTTAATTCTCTGGCGATTCTGTTTAGGTGGTTACCTATTATGGATAAAAATAATTACTAACCTTTTTTTGTCTTTCGTCTGACGTTTGTCTCCCGCCTGCAATAAAATAAAAAGTGTAAAATGTTTGCACTACACTGTGAGTAATTTTAGCAGTCGAGTTTTTTGTTTATTTTAAAATTATTATTATTTTTTCATAAGATAAGTTCTATATAAAAGTGTAAATAATGTTAAAGTTAACTTTAAGCGTGACTTAGTAGCAATATGTATAGAAACGCCAAGCAGGAAATTTTGCTATGGCGTTCGTGCGCCATAATCCAAATTCAGCAGTTAGATAATTGCATTAAGGCGACCGCCGTTAGACCCCCGGAAAACTCGACAGGATAATCAGACCGATTTGATTATGGTCATGCATACAGTATTATCGAAATGTGTTCTAGAAAAACAAGCGGGCAAGATTTAGAGTGGATACTTTCTTTCTTGGAAAGCGTAATGTTGAAATTCCTTTTATCATATAGACCTAAGGACTTGTGAAAGGTTGCTCGAAGTTTTACACAGATGCTTTCTTAAAATTGGCGATGCCATGCCTATGTTTAATAGCAAACGGCGATAGATTAAACAGAACCCGGAACCCTAGTAAATCAGGTTTCTTATCTATTTTATTAAATGGGCCCCAACTTCTATTGCCTTAAACCTAGTTCCTACAAATCTGAGGGCACGGCGGGCAAAAACGAAAGGCAGCTTAC
>PQWD01014329.1:0-10924 GCA_019425675.1 Leucinodes orbonalis
TATACTTAAAGGCTGCACGCATGCACAAATGTATGCCTTTTAATAAATTACTTAAATGACACATATTTAACAATTAAATTTTTTTATTATAATTATGTCTGAAACAAAACTATTTTCCGGACCCAATGCATCCAATAACAAAGATTTAAATTTGCGTAGTGAGAATGACATATCATATTGTACTGGGGTTGTAGGTTGTGATGAAATGAAGAAAGAAAGAATAAATTATTTTTTGGTTTAAAGTAACTTAATCAGTAAGTTAACTTATTTATGGTAACAAATGCAACATGTAATCATCATAACCACAAGTACATATAGGGTACAGCTATAGGGCTGAAGATGGCTCGATTTCTTCATAGCTATCCTCTGAAGTAGGCCGTTATAGGCTGATGAAAAAGCTGTTAGGTTTTCTGAAATAAGTAAATACATTTCACCAAGTTCCCGAAGGTTAAGCGACGAAGAGATGGTAAACACACTTTATGTCATATTTACTTGATTTGTGTGACATAACCCAAGTGAGAAGCAATTGTAGGACGCACTGCAGTCCTGGTTTTTGTGCTTGAACTGTGCTAGGGTTCTGTGGACTTAATTGGAATCCCCAGAAGCTTTTAAATCGATGCTTGATGTACACACTGTGTTTTTGTATGAAATAGAATAAACTTTTTACATCCTTATAACATTTTTTTGTGTAACAATATCAATAATATGTGTGTTGTTTTCTGTAGGATTTTCTTTTCTTTGAAACACGACATTCCAGATTTGGATTCCAGTCTTACTACAATAACAGTGTTTAATCATCATCATCAGCTCATTAAACGTCCCCACCGAGGGGCACGAGCCTACCCGTATAGGGTGATTAGGCCTTAGTCGTCCACGCGGGCCCAGTGCGGATTGGACGACTTCACACAACTTCGAATCTCTGCAGGCGTGCATGAAGGTTTCCTCACGATGTTTTCCTTCACGTAAAGAGCGTCGGATAAACGTTTATATATTTCGAAATTCGAAAAATACATTGGTACGTGTCGGGATTTGAACCTTAGCCCTCCCGGTAGGAAGGCGACAGTCCACACCACTGAGCCACCGACGCTCCAAATGTTTAATCAAATATGAAATAATACAAATTCTTTTCTATGTATTTTACAGTTAGAGTTATTAATAGTTTTATTTTATTATTTTGATTTCGCAATGTTCACAGGCCAAATAGTGGCTCGGTCCTTTGGATGGTGCACAGATTTCCCAATACAGGAGATGGGGCAAGCCGCGTTTTTAAGTGTGACAAATGTAAGCTCAACGAGCATACACTGGCTGCCAGTTTACGCTCTGTGAGACGAGTCAAGACGCACGAATATTAGAAGAAAATTCCGTTTTTTCTCAAAATGCCATCCTGTGCAATTGTAACATGCCATCACCGCAATGAATCAGTAAATTTGCAAGAAATATATAACTTTTCACAGGTATGAACGAAAGAATTGCGACAACTGGGACTGTATAAACTTGGCGGCTTGTTCAGTCTAATTGTATATTCGGATGTCTGTGGGATGGTGTGTGTGGGGTCGAAGCCTATAAAAATCAAAATCAAAGTAAAAATAGATTTATTCAAATTCAACAGGCCAAACCACTGAAGCGCTTTTTATCAAAGCATCAAAATTCATATTTTTAGTTTAGTATTTTTAATTGTTTTTTATTATATTTTTGTATATTTTTGACGTTCACAAGTGATTTTTATAAGCCTAATTTGAATAAAGAATTTTGAATTTTTTGAATTAGTCTTTTTAAAAACTTTTATAGAACTTGAAGAACATCAAAGCATACACAAAATAATATTAAATAAAAACATGTAAACTGCAAAAGCAGAAATGAATTTTGATACTTCAAAAAGCTTATTTTGGCCGACAACAATATTAATAATAATAATTATTTTTGCCTAAGACAACAGCACAGAAGCACTTTTAAATGCATACCATGTCTTTTGCACGGAGCTCTTTCACAGTCTCACTGTAGGGTAAATGTGTTTTGTCATATTATTTTGTTTTTTTATGTTCTTCGAGTTTATAATTTATTATTAGGGAAGGCCTTCGTTCAGTAGTGGACGTTCTAGGTTGTGATGAGAGATGAAGAGTTTTTAGTAATTTGTTTAAGTGGATTTTGACCGTATTTTGATTATAAGTATTACCTAGTGAATCTGTAGGTTTAATGTTTTTTGTCATATTATTTTGTCCAGGTAACGGAAAGCGAAGCGTAGGCCGACCCCTAACCAGATGGACGGATGAGCTGGTTAAGGTGGCAGGTAGCAGATGGATGTCAACTGCAAGGGATCGGTCCGCGTGGAAATCATTGGGGATGCCCTCATTATAATTTTAGTTCTATAAAAGCTTTAAGTAAGACAAATTTGAATAAATGGATTTTGACTTTGATTTGGATTATATTATGTAGTAAGCATATAGGGAGGTAGAGCTACGGAACCACAGAACCAAATTCCCGCTCAATGCCGCCCAACTTTTACCCTTTTATTTATGGTAGCATTCAACTCTGATTTTTCCCGGCACATTCCCGGATGCCGCGCATTCCCGGTGTCCGTTTGCACTTATTTTATGGATTCTGTTTGTGAAACGGCAAAGTAATACGCAATTTCACATCTGGCTTCAACGTACAAATTTATGTGCGGATATGCTGTATTGATTAGCCTTGAGAATTTTTATGTGAGGTTCATTTCTTATACTTGGAGCTATAATTACAAATTAAAAAACATAGGTCATCATCGTCTTGACGGTGGCTTATTGGTGTAGACTTGCCTTTTGATCTGGAGGGCGCAGGTTCAAATCCCGCCACGTACCAATTTCTTTTCGATATTATATGTACGTTTATCCGACGCTCTTACGGTGAAGGAAATCATCGTAAGGAAACCTGCGCACGCCTACTCTTTGTAGGCGTGCGCAGGTTTCCTTACTTACCTTACTTATTCAAAGGTTGTGCGTGAAGTCGGCCAATCCGCAGTGGGCCCGCGTGGACGACTAAGTTCAAGTTAGAGAAAATAATAACTGATGTTGTTGGTCTCCTTCAATGCCGCTCTGTCATAGTCAGCCGTATCACTTACCATCAGTTGAGCGTCCTGACCGGACGGTCAACAAACAACAGTTAAACAGGACTGTTCACTTTGTAACATAAAAAAGCAAAACACCCAAATTTAACGAGAGTAAAGTCGCAGGCAAGAGCTAGTATATATAGTTAGAAAATGTTTTGATATCTAAAAACTCCTTGCATATATCAAAGTATACGTGAAAACATATTTTCCCCAAGTTACGACCAATATATTATGATATATGCCACTATATATTTTGTATGTATCGTTGGCAACGAGATGTTATTGAAATATTATATTAGACACAGATTTCCCAATACAGGAGATGGGGCAAGCCGCATTTAAAGTGCGACAAATGTAAGCTCAATGAGCATACACTGGCTGCTAGTTTACGCTCTGTGAGACGAGTCAAGACGCACGAATATTAGAAAATATTACCGTTTTTTTTTTTCAAAATGCCATCCTGTGCAATTGTAACATGCCATCATCGCAATGAATCAGTAAATTTACCAAGAAATATAATAACTTTTCACAGGTAAGAACCGAAAAGAAATTGCGACACTGGGACTGCGTATAAACTTGGCGGCTTGTCCAGTCTAATTGTATATTCGGATGTCTGTGATATTAGATATCCTTTTATATGGTAAATGTTTTTGTTTACATACTCTTTGTTTGGTGGTAAGCAGATATGTTTTTTGGGGTGTAATGATCAATATGTTGTTACATATTTCATTGGCTTCCCTTTGAGCCTATCGCATTTCCGTACAGGACTTTTTGCAGAAAATATTTGGTTCTTTATTTGGTTTGATTTGCTTGATTGAATGCCTTGGTTTATTTATTTATAAGTATGCCAACAGTACATATACACACACACATATACAAGTAGGAAAATCACAAATATTTTAATTACTATTCTATCGGCATACACAGCATTCTTTAGTAACGATTTAGTTGGGGTGGGGGGCAAAATCGTGGGTTCGAATCCCAGGATAGTGTTAGTAACTGTACCAAACCGGCAAAATACCAGTTAGGACATCTCTCTTCAACCTATCGCAGTCCACTGCTGGACATAGGTCTCCCCAATTTCGCGCTAGATATTCCGGTCCTCCGCTTTTCCAGTCTCCACCAGCGACCTTTCGCAAGTCGTCGGTCCATCGAGCCGGAGGGCGTCCTAC
Organism: Leucinodes orbonalis; assembly: GCA_019425675.1. Taxonomy (NCBI): domain Eukaryota; kingdom Metazoa; phylum Arthropoda; class Insecta; order Lepidoptera; family Crambidae; genus Leucinodes; species Leucinodes orbonalis. Next base: position 4,255 of record PQWD01014329.1, read on the forward strand.
GCTACACTTGCCGAGACGCGGTCTCCACTTCAGAACTCGTCTGCTCCAACGGCCATCGGTTCTGCGATATACGTGACCAGCCCACTGTCACTCAACCTGCTGATCCGGCGGTCTATGTCGGAAAACCATTATAAACCATTTCACTTGTAGAAATCTTTCGCATTAACAAATTATAGCCATAAAAGTGAGCACATTCCTATGTCTGTTCAACTTTAATAAAGGTGTTCCCGTACAAAACCAGAGGCATGTCGTGGAACGGGGCACACACACATGAGCGGTTTGTTGTGGGTCCCAATAAATTATGAGAGAGACTAACACGGGATAGCTCTCTCCTTAGAACTTGGTGCGGAATACACGGGAATATGATACGTCGAGCAAACATTATCCGATCGATTAAAGACAAGAATGAAATTTATTGACCTTGAAATTACATTTTAGGCTCTCTTCCTCTTTCTCTCTTCATCATGTCTCCCCCATTCAGCGCGAGACATCCCGGTCCTTCGCGTTTCTCATCCATCTTCTATTAGTGACTTTAACAAGTCGGTTAATCGAGCCGGATCTTATCCTTGCTTGCTATGCTTGCAAAAACGCAGTCTCCACTGCAAAACTCGTCAGCTCTAATGGCTATTGGTTCTGCAACATACTATGACCAGCCAAACCACTGCATCTTCTATCTGCTGATCCGGCGAGCTTTGTTGGATTTACTTGTCTTATGCATCATTTAATTTAAGTTTGACTAGGTGTGCCCCACGGTATTATCCACATTATATGATCAGGAGCGCAGCTCACACGACGCACGCAATGTTTCACACATTGCTTTATTTTTGCAAAACAAAAATTATTATCTAAAATAAAGAAGAAGTTTTCATCAGATCAGCTAATTTTTCGTGGAAAATAATTTTTATTTATTTATTTATAGCGATCTGCCAAAAAATCTCGTCAAAATCCATCCAGCTGTTTCAGATATGACTTACCAGGAACAAACAAACAGAACCGCAAAAATATTTTAAATATGTTTCATTTTGGCTTATTATTGTTTCTGTTTTTGACCAATCTATGGTCAATAATTTGTAGCTTTTCTGTTTGTATTTTATGTGTTTGTGCGCTTAATAAAAAATCTTTTTATCTAATAACAATCAATATTTTTTTGTATATTCAGCATGACGCAATACCAACCCTTGTGTACCCGTAAAGTCGGATTAAATAATAGTAAAATCGTTGCCAACTCTAAATTCAAAGAGCCCGCCAAGTGGCAAGCGTACCAGGACATAATTAATTTGAAAATTTGCCCCAGACTGAATTATACGCTCGGTTTTATCGCTGGTTAATTAAAAACGCAATTAGCCGGTGTCTGCTGAGTTTGGGGGCACACAAAAGTCTTATTATGGCTTAGAAAAGTGGGAAACGAATATCGCTTATATTAATTATCTATGTGGACTGTTGCCTTACAATCGGGAGTGCGCAGGTTGAAATCCTGCCACGTACCAATGTCTTTTCGAATTTTCTAAGTTTTATTTACATACGTTATCCGACGCTATTAAGGTGAAGGAAAACATCGTGAACGAACCTCACGTCTGCGATGAGATTTAAATTACTCGTGAAATTGGCCAAAACGCACTGGGCCCTTGTGGATGACTAAGGCCTATACACCTTTTAGGGGTAGGCTCGTGGCTCTCGGTAGGGACGTTTAATGAGCTGATGATGCTGAACCATGTTGTATCGGAAAGCCTGCGACCTACAGTGGGACGGTAAAGGCTGATTTTTTTTATCCATGAGCATACTGTCAAACGATAATGTTGCCAAATAGTCCCTAATAGTTTCTCTTTTAAATCAGTACCTTAAATAGACAGAAAACTTTGCCAGAAACTAGTCAGATCCAAACTGTACCAGAGTATAATTTGTCTGAATGCAAATAAAGTGGGAGCAAAACAAAGAGTTTTCTAAGCGAGTGCCCGGGACAAACGCACTGCCATAGTGGCTGCTGTAGGGTGTAAATGATTTATAAACTCTCAGGAATTGAAGGACTGCAGGAAAAGTATTTAAATTAATGTAGAGAAGACAAGATATACTTGAATGGTATTGCCAATGTATATATTGAGAAATTAAAATCAACAGTTTTTAAACAGTGAAAAGTTCACAATGAAAATATGGAGTCAATTACAGTGAGCCAATTATTGTAATTGGTACAGTATCCTCAAATAATGACGCTAAACAAATAACTTTACTACGGTAAGAACATCTGAATACTCTTTCATCAGCCTATGATGCCTATGCCTATGTCACACTGCAGCGATAAGTTTTCCAACACAGCATAGCCATGGATAGATTGGGCCGTAACCCACTACGTGGGTTCAATTTGGATAGGCGGGTGTTCACGACTACTATCCTAAGATTTACTAGGGATCAACAGTTAACTATGCCCTTCGATGTTCTTTCTTAAAAATAATAAATGTAGCGAACCAAAATGGGAAAAATCTTACAACGTCACTATCATTATACTGTCTTCCCTCGGTAACCGAACTCACGACACCAGGACGACCCCAACGTTCAGTAAAAGACTATTAGTAACAACCGATTAGAACCTTTACCTGGCTTTGTTGTTGTGAGCAAGGCAAAGAGTGACAAAAAACTATTTTTGACGTTCAGTGATTTTTAATGTTTACTTGCTAATATATATTTTCAATTGGTCTAGCAAAACGTTAACAAGCTAGTTGTTTCACTTACCAGTTTCCGAAAGGAATATGATTCTATAAAAGTATGTGATCGGGAGAAACGTGAATCAAACACCGTAGCTAGAAACACACTGATTTATTTTAACTAGACGGTGAGGACGACGTACACACCATACTTTTATCTACCCACTTTTACATATAACAATTCAAATTTATATTATATCAACTACTTAATAACATAGAGCGTCGGTGGCTCAGTGGTGTGGACTGTCGCCTTCCTACCGGGAGGGCTGATCTGATCTGTTCAAATCCCGACACGTACCAATGTATTTTCGAAAAATATATGTACGTTATCCGACGCTCTTACGGTGAAGGAAAACATCGTGAGGAAACCTTCATGCACGCCTGCGAAGAGATTCGAAGGTTGTGTGTGAAGTCGTCCAATCCGCACTGGGCCCGCGTGACGACTAAGGCTAATCACCCCATACGGGTAGGCTCGTGCCCCTCGGTGGGGACGTTTAATGAGCTGATGATGATGATGACTTAATAACACTTTTTGTAGGTAATTAATTTTAACTAATACTTAATATGATAAAAATTGTGAATATAATTTGATTTATAATTATTTTGATAACAAGTAATATGATTCTGTACAAAACACATTTTTTTGAAAAGAGTGACTACTGAGTTTCTTGCTGCTATTCTTCTCAGTGGAAAACTACGATCCGAACCAGTGGTCATTTGACATTCATAAGTGTTCCGCAAGGACTAAACTGAATAAACACTTTCATTTTCGTTTTCCCAACATATTTAATCGCTACAATGTTTAGCATGGACAACTAATAGAAAACTTAAGTCTTGAAGTCTCGGCTAAACGTTCGAGGAGTTAAACACAAAAAATGGTTCATCAGTCTTCCAAATTCCCACAGTGTCTTGTACAAGCCCACACCCTACTCTCATGCAAACTATATGGCGGAGATGGAAAAATAACGTAGTTTCAAAGGCGAGGCGAGCAAAGGCCCGAGGCGAGACTTGCCTCGGTTATACTGTTTAGCCTTTTGCCCGTAGCTTGTCTTGAGACTCGTCTGTTTAGCACAAGACGTTCTCTAAGTGGTTCATGTTATACGTATCACGGGCTGATTTTACACAATAATTATGCAAGATTTCTAAGAATAAGAATATAATTATTGTCTCCTTCAAACATTTAACAAAGAAGATTCAAAATTTTAAAAAATCAAGTACTTTGAGACAAAGGGAAGGAGCTCAGTTGAGTTTGCAACGAGAGCAATCCCGAGCGTCAGTGTTTTTCAGCTACTCCCCTTACCCTCTGAGATGTTGTTAGAAGGCCTAGGTTATGCTTGTTGGTGACAATCTTTAAAATTATACAAGTATGTGCTTTTACTATAAGATAAGTTAAACAATAAAAGAAAAACAAAAATTAAATCCTACTTTATTTCTGCCCGAACTTTCTGTGTGTACATGTAAGAGGTTTTTGTGTTGGTTATTGATTATTTTAAATGTGTGTGTGAGCGTATGTGTATGTATTTGTTTATTAATTTAAAATGAAAAATGATCTAAGGGCTATATTTGCTGCGTAGTTAGTGTCGAATAGTCCGCATACCAATTATTTTATTTTCTAACTTAAAATTGTTGAATGCTCCAAACTTCCCACCCCCATTTTAGCGAAATAGGGAGTTATAATTAGACCAAAAGTAGCCTACTCGTATGTCATTCTCCAGGTTACCATCTATCACCATACAATATTTTATTTTACATATATCACTATACGAAATTTCATTAAAATCCGTTCAGCTGTTCAGGAGTGAAAGCGTAACAAACAGTCAGAGTTACTTCCGCATTTATAATATTAGTATGGATAGAGACCAATACAAACAGATATGTTCATGCACACAAATGTTTGTACTGCCCGGGGATTTAACCCGGAACTCTTGGTGTAATAACCGACTACTCAACCATTATACTACATGGGTTAGCAGCTAAATAAGTAAAGCGCCGAAGCGACTTTTTTTTTTATCCTTTATAGGCAGACATTTGACCGCCATCTCACCTGATGGTAAGTGATGATGCGGCCGAAGATGGATCATGCCTGCCTAGAAACAGCCTATTCACTCTTGCCTTGAAGACGGCCAGGTTGTAATGATCGGGGAACACATAAGGAGGCAAAGAATTCCATTCCTTTGCGGTGCGCATTAGGAACGAGGCACCAAAGCGGGCTGTGCGGATGCGTGGAATGTCTACCACGCCTTTGCCTTGGTTAAATAAATAAAAAAAGAACATATTTATTTCGGAATAATATAAAACCGTTTAGCGTCGGTGGCTCAGTGGTGTGGACTGTCGCCTTCCTACCGGGAGGGCTGAGGTTCAAATCCCGACACGTACCAATGTATTTTCGAATTTTCGAAAATATATGTACGTTATCCGACGCTCTTACGGTGAAGGAAAACATCGTGAGGAAACCTTCATGCACGCCTGCGAAGAGATTCGAAGGTTGTGTGTGAAGTCGTCCAACACGCACTGGGCCCGCGTGGACGACTAAGGCCTAATCACCCTATACGGGTAGGCTCGTGCCCCTCGGTGGGGACGTCTAATGAGCTGATGATGAATATAAAACCGTTTAGGCTTAGCTTTCACGACAGAAGACGTTTTGGGGTTCAATTGTACATATACTAACTTATTTTAAATTTATTTTTTTCGCATTAATATCTTGCTTGGAAGTCTTTGATGCTGTAAAAGAAACAAATAGCCATCATCATCAGCTCATTATACGTCCTCACTGAGAGGGAACGAACCTACCCGTAAAGGCGGCCTTTGTCGTCCACGCGGGCCTAAATTTATTTATTTATAGGTTCAGCAACAGTATACAAATTAATATTAAAGGTTATAATAAATTATTACAGTGTAGTTAAATTTGTATACCGATAATAGCTAAACACAACATTCTCTTAGTCTAGACTGAGTTACTGAAGGTAATGTTTTAATATACAACAATATTGTTTAACCCTACAAGGCTCAATTTTTATTTAGTGTCTGAAACTGGCAGGAAAAACTCATAGAAATAAAAATAAAACCATATTTTACGAAATAATCAACTTTTTATTTCAGTTCCACATGTGGTACACTGAGCCTTAAGTGTAATTTTTGGTATAAAGGTAGTTCCATTGAAAGATTATGGAAATAGAGTCTTTACACAAAATAACATAATAATTATATAAATTTTCACCGAGTTGTATAAAACAAAGATACTAACGACATATTGGGCAAATAAATCACTACTATATTGCTAAATGTCAGTAGCTTCTATCCAGATGTCAAAAGATGTCTATAGTTTTATAGCTATAGGAACGAAAATAAGACATGTTCCCGATATGGTACTGGGTGCCTTGTAGGGTTAAAATACAACAATTATTGTTATTTGACGACCCATTTGGTGTTGCGGTTGAGAGGTCGGCCGCAACACCAAGGGTTCCGGGTTCGATCCCTGGGCAGTACAAACATTTGTGTGCATGAACATGTCTGTTTGTAATGGTCTGGGTGTTTTCTATGTATAATATGTATGTATTTACAAAAAAAAATGTATATATGTATGTTTATCCGTTGTTTAGTACCCATAATACAGGCTTCACGCTTAACTTGGGGCTAGATGGCGCTGTGTGAATGTCAGTGGATATTTATTATATTTATTTATTATATTATAACAATACTGTGGGCAAATGCTGCTTTATCACTACAAGCAATCTCTTTCAGACAACCTTTAGGTTAGGACCAAAACAGGAAAAACAAGGTAGCGCATAAACTAATAAGCACAAAGTAATCAGTTAAAGCGATTACGTTACAGTACGACAAATATCTATGACGTAGTTTGTATTGAAGTGAGCTTACTGTTTTTTTATTATAAGAATTTGTTTTGTATTTATCTCTGATTTTTTATGCAATAGCAGGCAAACGAGCAAACGGCTCATCTGATGGTAAATGTCACC